>JARYZH020000004.1:5345000-5517500 GCA_030021035.2 Notholithocarpus densiflorus
ACCCTAGCCATGTTTTATAGGTGGTTGATATGCTGTGTGTATGAATCTCTTGTGAGATCTAGATGTGTTTACCTTCATACATACTTAGGGTTATCAAGATCAAGATTGATGTCAAGAGCTTGGTGATCTATTCGGTTGTTGTTTCAAGAGCTTAAAGAAAACACAAGTGGAAGCACTTGTGGTTGCTGTGGATCAAAGAAAGAAGTAGTCCGTGGACTCGGAGCTGTCACGTGATCATGGTAGTAAGTTTTCTATTCGAGGTAGCAATAGGATGTTAGTAGTCTAAGTTGCATCATTGTGTTCTTTATTTCCCACATTGTTTACATGATATGATTTACTTGTGTTAACCTAGATTTGAATAATTTACCTAAGTAATCACTTGGCTAAATAACCAAGTTAAACAACTTGTGTTTTAAAGGGTCTAAAAACATACACACTTGATTTTACTGACTTTTCAGAAACATCAAATGGAAGCTGCTGATGTTACCAGAAGAACTTTAGAGGAAAGGATCAGGAGCCTCAAACTTGAAAATCGTCAGTATGATCCTCGATTTTTCATAAGTCAAAAAGGAAATACTGAAGGTAGCTCCTCTAGAGGTGGGTCAAGGAGATCTTCACGTAGGCAGACCTGGAGTCCCAATGATGTTTGACTTATATTTTTAATTTTTCCTGCAAAACAAAAGGAAGTGTTCCTGAGACAAACTTGTATTACATTCCATGTTTAGCTCTTTGTCCTTGGAATCCCCTTGGCTCACATAGAAATTTTAACTGAGACAATTTTAGAATTCACTTGACGAGGTCTTGTAGTACCAAGTTAAACTTATCTTGATTGGCTCTGATGGAATCTACACTTACTTAAATGAGGCGGAGCCAAATGCCCCTAGTTTAAAATGAATGCATGATTTTTAAAATCTCAATGATTTTCCTTTTTATTGAAAAGATAATGATGGTGATTTTTTTTTTTTTTTTTTTTTTGAAAATGAATGAGAGATGGGCGAATGCCCCTAGTTTGGAACATGAATTCATGAGTCTTAAAAAAAATCTTGATTTGATCAATTTTTGAAAACAATGATGGAAGCGATGATTTTTGAAAACTAGTGAGTTATGCAAATCGGAATGCCCCAATTTGACCCAAAAAAAAATCTTTTTGAGTGTTAAATGATCCTAAAAAATATCCGAGAACGTAAAATTGCATAAGTGTACAAGGGCCGAGTTGGGTGCCATTTGGCACATGAGGAGTGCCATTCAGCACTTGGTCACACCATGATGCTTACGTCGTGGTGGGCTGACTCCTCACGTTTTCCTAATGCGTGTTTCGCATTTTCATATTTTTTGAAAAATATTTTCTTCATTTGTGATCATGAACCTGCTGATGTACTATACCTTTCCCAGGAATCCTTGGATCTTCTTTTCAGTTTTTGGGAGCTTCATCTCTACAATTTCCTTGATTTTGTCAAGATCAACTTCTATTCCCCTCTGGCTTACCATAAACCCTAATAGCTTTCCGGATGTTACACCAAAAGTGCACTTCTTTGGATTCAATTATAACTTGTAGAACCGGATTCTTTCGAAGAACTTCCGTAAAGTTGGCATATGTCCTTCACGGTCTTTGGACTTCACTATCATGTCATCAACATAAACCTCTACTTCTTTACGGATCAAGTCATGCAACAAAGTGGTGGCTGCACGTTGGTAAGTAGCACCAGCATTTTTGAGGCCAAATGGATGACCTTGTAGCAATATGTCCCTCATGGTGTAATAAAGGAGCTTTTCTTCATATCTTCTAGAGCCATCTTAATCTGGTTGTACCCTAAAAATCCATCCATAAACGATAGCAAAGCATGACCTGCTGTATTGTCAACTAGGATGTCAATGTGAGGCAAAGGAAAGTCATCTTTTGGACTGGCCTTATTCAGATCTCGAAAATCTACACATATTCTGACCTTCCCATCCTTCTTTGGCACTGGAACCGCATTAGCTAACCATTCTAGATAGTTGACCACCCTCAGGAATCCTGCATTGTATTGTTTCACAACTTCTTCCTTGATCTTAAGAGTCCATTCTAGCTTCATTCTTCTCAACTTCTACTTGACCGGCTTCATGGTTGGATCTGTTGGAATGCAGTGCTGTACTATATCTGTATCAATCCTAGGCATGTCTTTGTATGACCAGGCAAAGACCTCTTTGAATTCTATCAGGAGTGCCACTAATGCATCTTTCTCTGAAATGGTTAGGGTTTTGCCCACTTGTATCATTTTAGGTTCATCATCAGTTCCTAGGTTAATGGATTAGGTTTCTTCTTTTATGGGTTCTAGGTATCCAAGTTTTAATTCCTTATTATTAAGAGTTTCTTTACCAATTTCAGAAATAAAAACATTAAAAGCCAACAAATAAGCAGAATCAGAAATCATATTAAAAGGAAAAGAGTTCCCAACAGACTCAACAGACTCAATAGACTTAACTAAATCAGACTCAATTGGAAAACTATCACAAACAGACATAATAGGAATAGAACTACTAGCAGAAATAAACTCAATAGGGACAGAAGCAATGTTCTTGGCAGGGGTGACTAACTCGACGGTCTTGATCTTCTTGGCAAGAATGACTGACTTGATGGTCTTGATCTTCTTCGCGGAGTCCTCCATGGGGTGGGCAACTCCCTCCCATACCTAGTTCTTCAACTAAATAGTAGCTTCAACGATGGCAGGTGGCTCCCAATAAGTTCCTTCTTCCCTCAGCATCAGTACTGCGGGATCTTCATCCGTATAATCTATGGCTTCTTCATCAATCTCCATGTCTGTGCGTTTATCAGTCTCTATATACGGGGGTTTGAAGTGTCTCTCCCCCTTGTGACATGGCCAATTTTTGTTGGGTCGTTTAGGTTGGTGTCTTGGGGTTTAAAGTGGCTCCCCCCACTGTGGATGTTGGGCCATTTGATTCGGGTTTAAAGTGTCTCCCCCCATTTGTAGGTATTGGGTTGCTTGATTAGGGTTCGAAGTGTCTCCCCTCATATGTTGGTGTATGGTAATTTGATTGGGGTTTGTAGTGTCTCCCCCCATTTGTGGATGTTGGGTGATTTGGTTGGGGTTTGAAGTGTCTTGTAGGTCGAATATGAGATTGTGATGTTGCAGCAGCAGAGTTTCTTCTATGCTTACGAGCTTTAGTACCATAATGGGAGTGACGGGCTTGGAATTGGAGCTACTGGCTTGAGTGTCAGGCTTAGGTTCTCTTTGCAGCCTTCCTTCAAATCTTGACCAAATTCTCCCCTAATGACAGGCTTGGTTGGGTTAATCAAAGTTAAGACCCTATCCACTTCAACCAATCAACCAAACAATCACACACAACATACAATGCAATTTTAACCGGGACCGACTGAAGGGTAGGTTCTAAGTCATTATGTTTTAGGGTGGGTTTGTTGTTTCATTTTTTCCCATAACTAGGACGTTACACCTCCCAACTTGTAATGTAATGAACATTGCATTGGTCCAAACGGCATGGTCTGTCCTTTACAGTCAACAAGAAATGATCTAGTGACTTTAGGCTATGGGTTGGTGAGTTCGCCACTGGGTACCCGAATCTAATGAAGACCGGTGATCCATGGTTACTACCACCACAAGTTGTTGAAAGGGGCGTATACATATTATTTGGATGGCACACACTATGATAGTTAGGGAAAGCTTTTAACAAGCAATACAAACAACAACATATCATACAACAAAATATCATACAACATCTCAACAAACATAAATAAACAAACAAACAATATCATGCAAGACCATGCAAAACAAGGGTACTCATTTGGTCACTTAAGTCTAATACGAAATTTAGCCCTCGACATCCCCAGCGGAGTCGCCATTGTGAGAAACCACACAAGTGCCTCTAAAAAACAAGATTTGGATACTTTTAAGGGCATCTCTCTTTTTGGGCAAGTGGTGTGGAGTTGCCACTTTTTTTTTTTTTTACAAAAAATAAGAAAAACTAAATATAAATACATGACTAAATTGTTGCTTTATCATTGATTGAATAAAAAAATACATTTTGAAAATTTGAAAAATTACATGGCTTTGGGTCCTAGTTTCAAACTACCAAATAATTACATGGCTTTTTGTCCTAGTTACAAACTACACAAAATAAAAATAAAGACAAGGCTTAGATCTACTTATCTAAAGACCTAAATTCAGAGGCTAGGTTACGGAATGGGAAGGTGTTAGGCACCCATTTCGCCCAAACAAAGTCTAGTCTTCTAGACTCTTGTGACCTATGTACCATTTTTATGCATGCTATGAATGATATGTTGTACATGTGAACAAAACTAAATCATACAAATTTATTTATGAATGCATCCTCTTCTTTGTTAAAAAAAATCAGATCTATTGTTGTGAGTAAAAGAATTTGATTTCAATTTATAAAAAAAATCAGATCTGCTTTTGTTGTGTAAAAAAAGTGGGTTTTGGAGAAAAAATTCATATCTGTGTTTATTAAATAAAACAAAGTCTTTTGGTTTTTTTTTTTTTTTTTAATCAGATCTATTTTTAAGAACTAAAAAAAAAAATGATTTTTGATGATAGAAAAAATCAGATCTGTTTTTATATGTTCTAGAAAAATATGAAAATGGTTTTTAAGAAGAGGGTTTCATTCATGAAATAAATTTATGCTACATATATTGAACAAAACAAACACAATAAACACAATCATGCATGATCTTTTTCTTTATTTCAAAATCCGCATATGTTAAAAAAAATCAAATCTGTATCTAAGGAAGATACAAATCAGTTTTTTGTTTTAAGAAAAATTCAGATTGCATCTAAGGAAGATGCAAATCAGTTTTTTTGATGAAAAAAAAAAATCAGATTTGCATCTAATGAAGAAGCAAACCAATTTCTGATTTGAGAAAAATTCAGATCTACATCTAATGAAGATGCAGATTTGTTTTTATTTTGAATAAAAATTCAGATCTCCATCTAAGGAAGATGCAAATCCATTTTATTTTGAAGAAAAATTCAGATCTACATCTAATGAAAAAGAATTGATTACATGTAGATCTTTAAAATTGAGAAAGAGATCATAACAATTATAAAAGATTCAAGATCATGTTTTAAAAAAAAAAATATTTAACAATTCATGTTATGGATATTCAAAAAAACTAACAAAAAAAAAAAAAAAAAAAAAAAACATACATGCATCATCACAAAAGAGAAGCATCAAGAAAAAGGGTTATCAGAAACAACCTCTTGCAAGGAGCACTCTTCTTCTTGAGAGGATATTTTAGGGTTCAAATAAATTTATGCAATTATCTTTGAAACCTAAAAACCCTAGTTTAAGAGAGAATACTAGAAAGGGGAGTGAGAAATTTGAGAGTGTGAAAGGGTGTCTCTCCTTAAGCGTAAAAGAATGTGCTCTCAGAGCGTAAAAGAGTGTGTTGAATTTTGAGATCCAGTTCCTATTTATAGAGACTAGAATGCTTAAAAAATAAGCAAAGACGGTTAGAATGCGAATCGGGACGTGTCTTTTTGCAAAAAAGTCGAAAAGGGTATGCCTTGTCGGCATACGAAGAGAATTAGGCCAAAGCCCAAAAGAGTGCAATTCGGCACTTTTAAAGTGTCGAATGGTACTCTTGGGTGCTGATCGCACTTTCATGTTCGGGTGCGTTTTGGACTCCTTTTTTAGGTTTTCTTAAGCCGGGCCTTGCAGTTAGACGTATTTCCAATCTGTATTCTAAGATTTTATCTCTTTCTTGGATAATTCAAGTCTTTTCAGGAAAAATTATCTTGTAGATAAATATCCTAAAATAAATCTTGATAAAGTTCAGATTATCCACAATTTTATTGTTATCCAATTATCCATTTTAATCCTATGTAAGCAATCCTATTTTAGACACTAATTGTCAACCAATCACAAAATTATTTAATTAATTCTAATTGTTTAACCAATCAGAATTAATTTAAACTAATCATGCGTGGCCGACTCTACCTAAACACAATGCATGCTGACCGTGCAAACTTAATCATGTGATATCTTTCAATCCGACGGTCCGATTTAGAAACCAGACATACCATCACAACCGTTAGAATCTCGAGATCATTTTTATGATATGCAATGAATGAATTAATGAAATCATGATTTTGGGGTACATAGATGGTCATTCTAGTCATCTTCCTTGATTAAATCATGGGTGCAAAATCGAGTATCTACAAATTGGTTTGCCAAAATTTGGAAAGATTGAGAAAAATGTTTGTGGCCCATGTCAATTGGGAAAACAAACTAAATCAACCCATCCCAAAGTAAATGTTGTTGCTACATCTCGTCTATTGGAATTGCTTCATATTGATCTAATGGATCCAACGAGAATGGAAAGCATGGGTGGAAAAAATACATCATGGTTGTGGTTGATGATTTCTCAAGGTACTCTTTGGTGGAATTCATTAGAGAAAAGTCGGAGGCATGTGATAAGATAGAAAGAATATGCAAGAAGCTTCAAAATGAAAAGGGAGTTCCCATCGTCAAAATCAGAAGTGACCATGGGAAGGAGTTTGAGAATGCTAAATTTGAAGCATTTTGCAACGAGCATGGTATCAAGAAGGAATTCTCAACCTTAAAGACTCCACAACAAAATGGGGTTGTTGAAAGGAAGAACCGGGTGATCCAAGAGATGGCGAGAGTGATGCTTCTCAACAAAGACATTCCACAAAAATTTTGGGCTGAAGTGATGAACACATCATGCCACATTAGGAATAGAATTTTCTTCCGAGCGGGAACAAAAAAATGTCATATGAGATTTGGAAGGAAAAGAAGCCTAAGGTGAAATACTTTCGAGTATTTGGAAGTAAATGCTTCATTCTCAATGACAGGGAGAATCTTAGAAAGTTTGATGCCAAGAGTGACGAAGGGATTTTCCTAGGATATTTCGTAAACAACCGGGCATATAGAGTGTACAACAAGTGCACAAAGACGGTGATGGAATCAATAAATGTGGTCATAGATGACACCATTCCAAAAAAGAGTGTTGGAGAGGATGGAGCAGTTCCAAGCCTTAAGAAGAATGATGGTGATGGTAACATGTCTCAATGTGATGATGGTGAGAGACAATCACCAGAAAAGGAGTCTACTCCTACTGCATCGAGAAGGGAGACTAGATCATCTTAAGGGTCATTAAGTCCACTTACTCCACCAGAAGTTCAGCCTCCAATCTCACGTGATGAAAAACCCTCCACTTCCAAGAAACTTTCATAAAGAGTGATTCTCAATCATCCCAAAAGCAACATAATCGGTGATTTGGATGAAGGACTTCGTTTGAGAAAAGGACCGAGCTATAGTGTGAATCATGTGACGTATAATTGCTACCTTGCTCAATTTGAACCAAAAAGGGTGGAAGAAGCCTTGAAAGATAAAAATTGGGTAGAATCCATGCACCAAGAGTTACATCAATTTGTTAGAAATTATGTATGGGAGTTGGTCCCAAGGCCCAAAGACATTCACGTAATCGGCACCAAGTGGATCTTTAAGAACAAGACCGACGAAGATGGTGAAGTTGTTCGAAACAAATCTAGATTGGTGGCTCAAGGATATACTCAAGTTGAAGGTGTAGACTTTGATGAGTCATTTGCTCCAGTAGCAAGACTTGAGTTAATCCGGATTCTTCTCTCTATAGCGTGTATTATGAATTTCAAGCTATATCAAATGGATGTGAAGAGTCCCTTTTTAAACGGACTTCTACACGAAGAAGTGTTTGTTGAGCAACCTAAGGGGTTCCAAGATCCATATTTTCCGGACCATATTCTAAGATTGAAGAAAGCTTTATATGGGTTGAAGCAAGCACCAAGAGCATGGTATGATCATCTCACGTCATATCTTTTAGATTATGGCTTCAAGAGAGGTCAAGATGATCGGACATTCTTTATCAAACGAGATGAGAAATCTCTCTAGGTTGCTCAAGCATATGTGGATGACAATGTTTTCGGGTCAACAATTGATAACCATCCTCAAGAAATTTCGAAAGAAATGAAGAAGGAATTTGAAATGAGCATGGTGGGAAAGCTAAACTACTTCTTAGGTCTTCAAGTAAAACAACGGAAAGATGGGATATTCATATCTCAAGAGAAGTATGCCAAAAATCTCGTAAAAAGTTTTGGTTTAGACTTCAGGAAACACGCATCCACTCCAATGAGTTCCTCAGTAAAACTGAGCTCAAATTTAGCTGGTGTGGAAGTAGATCCAACCCTCTACAGGAGCATGATTGGCAATCTCATTTACCTCACTGCAAGTAGGCCGAACATAGCCTTTAGTGTCGGGGTATATGCTCATTTTCAGGCAGCACCCAAAGAGTCCCATATGACAGCGGTCAAAAGAATCATCCGCTATGTCAATGGAACATCCGACTATGGGATTTAGTACTCAAGAGACTTAAATGACTGCCTAGCCGAATACTTGGATGCTAATTGGGCTAGGTGTGTTGATGATAAAAAAAAAAAGCACCTCGGGAGGTTGCTTCTACCTCGGAAACAATTTGGTGTCATGGATGAGCAAGAAGCCAAACTCAGTGTCTTTGTCAACTGCTGAAGCAGAATACATTGCAACAGGTAGTTGTTGTGCTCAACTATTATGGATGAAAAAACTTCTTCATGATTATGGAATCTCTCAAGACACCATGTGCGTCTTCTGTGACAACACTAGTGCCATAAATCTATCCAAGAACCCTGCTCAACACTCAAAGTCAAAACATATCGAAATTTGATATCATTTCATTCAAGACTTAGTGGAGGAGAAAATTGTATGGCTGGAATTTATCACCACCGACAATCAAAAGGCTAATATTTTCACTAAACCACTTAATGGTCCACAGTTTGAATCTCTTCGTAAGACCATTGGTGTCAGTATCATCCCTTGACTCATATCTTTTGTGTGACCTACACTTGTATTGGTGCATTCATGTTAAAAAGGTCTCACATGTTATCATATGTATGTTTCTTTTAAAAGGTTTTGTTGTTTACCTTGTTTTTGTTGATCTTACTTTGTTTGTTTTGTTTTTGAGTGTGTTGAAAAATTCAAAAACCCATAAAAAGTAAAAAATCTTAAAAAGTTTGATTGTTGGTGTTGTGTATATCACATGTGAGTTTGACCTAGTACCTCCGTACTAATGGCGTAGTGCATTTACGAGCTTAGCTTGTTATGTATGCACATTTTCTAAGTGTGAGCGACATCTAGAAATCTATGTTTGATTGTTGTAAATAGATCTTCAAACTAGTCATGAATGATTGGTCAATGGTCTTGCTTGATCTTGATACATGAGTAGACTTGTACTTATATATCTCCTCACATTTTTTTTTCTTTTTCAAAGAGCTCTACAAATGTCTATCTCTAAAAAGAGAAAAGAGCTAAAAAAGTCTTGCTTCAAAAACTAGTTTGACTAGGAAAAGGTGGAGCAAATATGTATTAAAATGTATGGTGCCAAACCCAAAGGCTTATTTGTCAAAAATACATCAAAAATTTCATGGCATTGTTTCTCAAGAATTTGAGTTGTATTTGATCAAAAGTATGAAAAATGGAAGGCAAATGAAAAGCTTTCAATCAATTGTAAGCACATTGGTGAGAGGTCATATATGTTCATTTCTACGAGTGAGATAGGTCACTTGACTTTGTACTAGTTGTGTATGACTTGATTGAATTGATCATTAAAGTTTCATACTAGACTATGGACTAGTTTATACTTGATCCACACACACAACACACAAGTCTAATGTTCAACGAATGCTTATTCCATTTATGTGATTGTACGTGTTCAAATGTGATGTGTATGCTCAATTGCTTGATGATCAAACCCAAAAAGATTTTTGAGTATTTTATATGTTTTTGAAAGTATTTTTATGTATTTTGTGTGTTTATAGTTTTGTTTTTCAAATAGTCCATTTCATTTTTGTTGAAAAAATTTTTCACAGGCTTTTTCGAGAGTAAGTCGTGAGTAAGAATCCTACCCGCGAAAATGAGGAAGGCAATTTCAGAAAATTCTGAAATTTAGACAGAGACTTTTGTGACTGGCTCGTGAGTAAGGACTACCCGCGAAATTTGTCAATGTGCTTCAATGGCCATTTTGCGAGTAACTTCGCAAGAAGCTTACCCACAAAATGAGCAGTTTTGCAATTTTTAAAGCCAAACAATGACAGTTTTTCAAACATTCTCACTTTGCCTCGTCCGTGCCTCTCTCAACCCAAAACACATTTTCTCTCAAAATCTCACCCGAAACTCAAGATCAATCCCTCCTAACACTCATCAAAGGGTTAGGAAAAACTTATTTTTCTGCAAAATCTTTTGATTTTCTTGATTGGGTTGTGTCCCATTGTGTTTGTTTGTGTTTGTGTTTGTATTTGCCCCAAGTGGCATTTTAACATGTATCTAGGCAAGATTTCAACATGTTCATGCATTGTTTTACATGTTAGTGGTTTGTATGCATTCTAAGTGTTTGATGAAATGCCCAAATGACACTTTCTCATTGTTTTGGACTCCGATGAGTACCAATTTTTGGGGATTACTATGTTTTTACATTCTTAACATGTTTAAAACTTGGTTGTGCATTTTACACACTTTTCCCCATGAGTGCTTTGTCATGCATTGCTCATGCATCTCACATGCACACCACATGCACGCTTGATGCACACACTTAACCACTTGACATGATTTGCATTTCACTCATGCTAGATAAGTCTTGTTACATGTTTAGCATCTAAAACATGATCTTATGACTTTAGTTATTTGTTTTATGTTCCTTTTAGGACTTTTGTTCGTTTTTTTTTTTTTTTTTTGGACTAACTTGTATCTAATCAAGTTTGTTTCCTTGCTTGTGTTTGTCGTTGTTTTTGTGTGGCTATTCTTTTTGCAGATGTATCATCGTTGCTCTCGTGGTAAAGAACAAGTGATTGACCTCACGTCATTCCCTGTATCAAAAAGGTCCCGTCATTTGTTCGATGACTTTGACAACAGAAGATTAAAAACTCTCTTGAATTTTTAGTCCTTCTCTAACAACTTTGAAAGTGCACCTACTGTGGTGGAAAGGATTGTTCGATTTGATATCTTGGGATCCACTTTCATCCCTAAGATATTTGCTTTGACAATCCCGTTGACGAATTGGTCAAAGAGTTCTACTCGAACGCTTGGTTCACCGGAGCTAAACTAAAGTGCTAGGTTCGAGGAAATGATTTTATCATCACCTCGGATTATCTTGTGAAGGTTCTTCACATCAATCGTCTAACGAATGCGGACATTTCACCATATGATGATAGACTAGCTCCAGTGACAGAGATTCTTGACATTCTAGGAGCTGATCATGAGGTCTCCTCTAAAGGCACTTCCATTGGTACTGCAAAGTTTGGACCGGAATTGAAGACTCTCACATTGATCATGTTTTCCAATCTATATCCTCTGTCCAACACTGGTTTCATCAATCTTGGAAGAACTCAATTTTTGTGTGATCTGATCAAAGGAGCTCAAATTGACATTTGTGCTCACATATTTCAGACCATGGGGAAAACGGTAGGCCGATCAGCTGCATAAATGTGTCTTCCCTTCTGCAGTCTTGTCATGAAGATTATGGTTCTTAAAGGTGTCCCTCCACCAAAAGAAGGAACTATCTTGCTTCGTCAACGTCCAATTTCAATGATGTCACTCCAAATGAGCAAGAGTCATTCCTCTGCTGAAAGGACAAAGCAAAGTCCCTCCAAAACTCCAAAGACCGACTCCTCCCATCATGCCACTCCTTCCAGACAATGATCAACTGCTCCCGCTATCCCTGGGCATCCCGAGACTGCATTTCCTCACTCTCCTGAGCCGCAGCCTACTAGCACTCAGCCCAGACCATCTAGTTCTCATTCCGATAGGTTGACAATCTTGGTTGAGGGTTTACATGAGCATATTTCAGGCCTTGCTAATGTAATATACTCTACCAACAACCAAGTTCAGATTCGTCTAACCACCATTGAGACTCAGTTGGATGAGATTCAATGCAAGCTAGAGGAAAGCCTTTAGCTATTCGTGCCAAAAAGGGGGAGAGCGTCTTATTGTATATTTTTTACTATAGCATATAGTAAGGGGGAGAGCATCACATGAAAGGAGGTGTGCATATTGAAATGGGAGATTTGTGGGCTCAAAAGGAGGCATATTACCTACAGTCACACACTTTTGGATAGTCTAACCATTGTTTGGCTAGTCTAGTTTACTTTAAGTTTTTATAGCTTTTGGATATTTACAATGCTTTTGTTTATAGCTTTCAAGTACTTTAGTTTAAACTTAATTTTCTTTAGTACTGCTTTGTATCTTTCTTTTTTTTAGCTGTTTTGATGCTTATTGCTTTCTAATGCTTTTAACTTTAGTTTCTTTAATGCATCATGTGCTTGTTGGACATGTAATTGATTTTAGCATTGCTCCTAATTGCATTGCATGTCCGGATTATCATTTACTGGATAAATGCTCATTGTGATCATTTCTTAATGACTGTTCATGTTTGATCAAGTTATGCTTTATAGCTTACAATTCTTTTAGTATCTTGGTCGCATTTTACTTGTTCCTATACGTACCTTGTGTTCTACTTGTTGTGAGCTTAATGAAAGTTTGTTGTATGTGCAAATGTTTCAGGATACAGGTGTACACGGTGCAAGTGCTTCACAGTTTCTAGAATTAGGTGTGAGTGAGTTTTGCCTATGTTCCCAAACTCACGTTTGAGTCTAGAGTCTGGTTAGGGGTTTTGTCACGGAATAGCCAAAGGGGGAGATTGTAAAGTTGTGATTTACAACTATTTTGTATTGGCTTTAATTCCGTGCCAAATTTAATTGTAATTTTTTCAATCATTTTCCCTGTATATATGTGGGTTTCTAATTGTAAGGGATGAGTGTGAGAGAATGTGAAGGTTTTCGCGAGTGTCTCACGGGTAAGGCCAACTCGCGAAGGACTCGCGAAACTCTACTTTACCAAGTCTTTACCCACACTATATATATCCTCATTACCCACAAATTATAAGAAGTGCTTTTCAAAGAGAAAACCCTAGAAAATACACTTGAGAGTTAGAGATTGTCATACCCACAATCATCTACACATTTCCTCGTGGTTTTCCTCAACTCCTACCTCTCTATCTCTATATCCTTGAGAGGTTGCTAGCCCAAACACTTACTACACCCATACTGAGTGTAAAGTGAGATTTTGGTACTACTGGGAAGCATTGGAAGGAGCCATTCATTGGCGGGTGCAATCAGGCTGAACTGTGGGATCCGGAAAGCTAGAAAAGACAAGGCTCTAAGAAGTCAGTTGGTAGCAAGAGCTTGGAGGGCTCAAGTACATGGGTTAGACTAGGCTTAGAGAGTTTTTTGTTATTCATATGCTCAAACTTTATTCTCTAGTGGATTGATTTTGACTTGAAGGGTCGTGGAAAGGTTTTTCGCTGAGTTCTTCAGTTTCCTCTTTGATAACACGTCTCAGTGTTATCTTGTGTTTGCATCCCTCTTCCTTACTCTTAAGCTTTCCATTTATTGTTGATAATGGATGAATATGGCTTAGGATAGTGATAACGGTTGTTTGCACTTCTTTACTCTTGTTCCACACTCAATATAAGTTAGAGTAAAAGCTATCTACCCGTAATTTTAATTTAGGGGTCTGAACAAGCTCTTGTGTTTTTACACTAATCCGAGTTTTTAATTGATATCAGAGTGGGTACACTTATCGAATTTCATTATCCTAGTGTGATCCTAGACCCCTGTTTTGCTATGGATATGGCAAGGGCAAAGGCCAACATGAATTGTGGCGCATGTGTTTGTGATAATGACTCTATGAGCATCTTTAGAGATTGTCCTAGCGATGAGTTCTTAGAGTTATTCAAGTCTAAGAAACATGCTAGAATGTTCATACACATGCTGAAATGTCTAGAGCATAGAAATCATGAGCTTCATAATAGTTTGTGTGAGTTTAATTCCTTAATTGCTAAAATAAAAGAAGGAATAGACATTTATGTAATATGCTTGATGGTCTAAAAAAAAAGCTTCACTCATCCATGAATAATGTAAAAGGAGATGAGTTGTGCTTTGAAAATCAAGAATGTTTATCTCATGCTTGTCTCTTTGTTCATACCGCATTGAAAGTGTTTAATTCATGTTTGTGGTATCTTAACAGTGGGTGCTCAAGGCATATGACCGGGGATAAATCTCTCTTTAAAAGTCTTAAGGAGAAGAAGGATGGCTATGTGACGTTTGGAGATGGCAGCCACTCACAAGTCCTAGGAAAAGGAACTATTGATATTCCGAGACTTCCTTTGTTGACCGATGTTCTTTACATTAAAAGGCTGAAGGCAAACTTGCTGAGTATCACCCAAATATCTGATGAAGACTTTCTAGTTCAATTTTCAAAGAAAGGGTGTCTAATTCTCAGTGAAGAAGGTGTACCAGTCTATCAATTGTGACAATGCTATCACAATGATTTAATATAGGTGGAATTGGTTTTTCCCAAAATGGAATTTTATATAACAAATCTCTAGGCCGATTTACCTCTTCACTAGCTAAAGCTAATGTTATTAATTCAGCTTCCATTGTTGAATTAGCAATTATTGTTTGCTTTTTAGATTTCCAACAAATAGCACCACTACCTAAGGTAAAAATATAGCTAGTGGTAAAGAGAGAATCACCTGACAAAGTATTCCAATCGCATCACTAAAATCTTCAATCACAGCAGGGTATTTTTTTTATAAAATAAGCCATAGCTTTTGGTACCAATTAAATATCTTATGATTTGCTCAATAGCTAGCCAATGATCTTTACTAGGCTTACTAGTAAATCTGCTAAGCACTCCTACTGTATATGCAATATCAGGTCTAGTACAATCAGTAGCATAATGCACACTACCAATGATGCTAGCATAATCCTTTTGATTAAAAATCTCATCATCGTTATTCACAGGAAATAAATGAACACTAGAATCAAAAGGAGTAGCTACACTTATGTGACCATGAAAATTATATTTTCTCAAAATTTTCTCAACATAATATGACTGATAAAGAAATATTCCATCACATGTTTTTGTAATTTTCATGCCCAAAATAAATTAGCCTCACCAAGATCTTTCATATCAAAATGGCTTTTAAGCATATTTTTCATCTCATTTATAACGTGCATATTTGAGCCAAAAATCAACATATCATCCACATAGAGGCTAATAAGAACATGTAAATTTTTCCATGATTTAGAATAAATACATTTATCACATTCATTTGATTTATAACCATTCTCAATCATGCAGGAATCAAACTTTTTATGCTACTGTTTAGGTGCTTGTTTTAAGCCATATAAGGATTTAGTTAGCTTACATACCTTACCTTCTTGTCTAGGCTCTACAAAGCCTTCGGGTTGATCCATATAAATCTCTTCCTCTAGGTCCCCATTTAGAAAAGTAGTTTTTACATCTATTTGATGAATTTTCAAATCAAAAATTGCAGCAATAGTAAATAACAATCTAATAGATGTAATTCTTGTTACTAGAGAAAAAGTATTAAAGAAATCAAGATCAGCTTTTTGTTTAAAGTCTTTTGCAACATGTCTAGCTTTAAACTTATTTATTGATCCATCCGGTTTTAACTTTTTTCTAAGGACCCATTTACAACCTATGGTCTTACAACCCGGTGGAAGATCTACTAATTTCCAAGTTCTATTAGAAATTAGAGATTCCATCTCATCATTTACATCTCTTTCCAAAATATAGCATCAGATGATGTTAAAACTTCTTTTAAATTTTGGGGATTTTCCTCAATGTTAAAAACCATAATAATTAGGACCAAAATCCTTTTCAACTCTAGCTCTTTTACTCCTTCTACATTCCATTTCAAAATTTTCTTGATTTTGTAAATGAGAAGTAGAAGAACTAGGTTGTAACAAAATATTTTCTTCACCCCAACTATTTTTCAATTTAAAAGGAAATTTTTCTTCATGAAAAATTGCATCACCAAATTCAAAAATTATTTTATTTTCAAGATCAAAAAAATATATAGGCTGCACTATTAGTCGCATAACCAAGAAAAGTACAGGTAGTAGCTCTTATACCTAATTTAGATATTTTAGGGTCAGTAAGCCTCACATAAGCAAGACAACCCCATACTCTCAAATATCCCAAATTTGACTTATGTCCTTTTCCACATCTCAAAAGGTGTGGTATGTGACTTTTTATGTGGCACCCTATTCAAAACATGACATGCGGTTAAAATAGATTCACCCAAAAAATGTAAAGGTGCACCAAATTCAATTAACATGGCATTTGTTAACTTAATTAAAGTTCTATTTTTTCTTTCAGCCACACCATTAGAAGCAGGTGAATATGGTGCAGTAGTTTCATGGATAATTCCCAAAGATTGAACAAATGAGTTGAATGCACATGATTCATACTCACAGCCTCTATTACTTCTTATTCTTTTTATTTTTCTTCCAAATTGATTTTCAACTTGTTTTGAAAAATCTTGAAATTTTTCAAAAGTATCACTTTTATTTTTTCAACAAAAAACTGTTGTATATTTTGAGAAATTATCAATAAAAGTGATAAAATATCTATTTCCTCCATGAGTTAAAATCCCTTAAATTCACATAAATCAGAGTGAATTAACTCAAGCCATTCAATATTATCTTACAACACTTTTATGAGGCCTTTTTTGTAATCTTAGCTTGACTACAAGTTTTACATTTTTCAAAATCTTTTGATAGTCTTGGAATTAATCCTAAACTACTCATGATTACCATATATCTACTATTTATATGACACAAACGAGCATGCCAAAAATTAATAGAAGAACGCATATAAACCGAACTGGTAGATGTTTTATTATTCTCAACATTTGATTTAATCATTCCATCACAAGCATAACCCTTGTCCACAAATAATCCTTTTAGTGATTACATAATTATCAGATTCCATAGTCTACTTGAAGCCAACCTTGTTAAGTAAAAAGCTTGACATCAAATTCTTCCTCATGAATGGAGTGTAAAGTACATCTTTCAATGTTAGCACACGTCCAGAAGTGAATTTCAAATCAACCTCACCACTCCCAAGAACCTTGGTTTTGCTAGAGTCACCAAGCATAATTGTTTTTTCTAAGTGTACAACTTGAACCAATCTTTGTCATAGCAGACATGCCTATTAGCACCAAAATTTGCCCACCACCCTTCAACATATTGCACCATATTAATGTCTTTAATCATAGCCACTAGAAGCTCTTCAGTTACATTAGCCTGTGGAACAGATTCACGTTTTCGAAATTTACAAAATCAAGCAATATGCCCACTTTTGCCACAGACAAAACAAGATTTAATAAATTGATCTTGTGAAGGGGGTCCTTGGTCCTTACTGTAATTTTTATACGGGTTTCCCCTTCCTTGAGGTCTATTATTATTTTTGAAAACTCTCTTTTTAGGCTTAAATTGACCATTTCTAGGAAAATGATTTTTAGGCATATTATTATTGGCAAAAATAAGGTTTACCTTTGTGGTGGAATTACCATTTCTCTCTTGTGTCATGAGTGCATCTTTTCCTCTAGCCACCTCCTCCACATGGATGTATGTGATCAAAGTCTCCAAGGATGTCTTCTTTTGTTTGTGTTGCAAAGTCTTTTGGAATTCGCTCCAAGATTGTGGTAGTTTATCAATTATGCCAACTAGCACCTGTTTATCTCCAATCTTGAGATGTCCAACACTTTCATTTGGTTTCTCTTTTGTAGGTTCCATGGGCTAAATCTCCTAAAATTGTAGGTGTAAACACAATAATAATGGAAATAACACAAGAGAAACTGAATAATACTTCTGGATATTATTAATTTGAAGAGAAAAAAATACACAACACTATTTGGGCTGAGGCGCGGCATTCACTCTCTTTAAGGAGATTCAAGCTCTTGGTTGGCTAAACTTTGTAACTAGTGCAAACCTTCTCTGACTTATCTCCCTCATGATACAACAGCCCAACAAGTGTCATTTGGCTAGAACAACCTCTGCGTAAAGTGTTCAAGCCCAAAGCTCCACCAAAAATAACGCCATTTTTTGCCAAGAACCTCTCTATTTTATAGTGTATAAGAATGCTTGCACTTGCTGGATTTTTTGGTGTACATTGGAATGAGCCTGAATGAGTCTATTTATAGGCTCAATGGGCCTCACAAATTCACTACCCAAATTAATCTGATTAATTAGGTCCATTATTCTGATGTAGTGAGTGTTATAAGATTAATTCCTGGATATTAATTTGATGGGCTGGAGTTACACAATTAAAGGATGAGATAAGAAGTTTCCGAAGAATGAAAAGGTCTAAATGGCTGGTCCATTAAGTGTGTTAATGGCTCTTCATTTTCCATAATAAAAATGGAGTATTAATTCGGGCCATTTACTCACCAACAAATATGGTAATTATTCTAAATGGGTTGTCAAGTAGGAGGATCCAAAAGGCTGATTCATTTCCATTTTTGACACCTCCTCCCTTAACCTCCATCTTGCACACATATCTAGCCCAATATCTAAATCAATACATATTAGCCCATTAATCACCACAATTAAAAGGAATAAAATAATCTCTCTCCTTTTCAATGTGGGATTAAACATTTTCACTAACTCCTCATCTTCCATAATAAGTCCCACATCTTTACATTTATGTTGTAATATAAATCAATTTTAATTATATGATATCAAAATGCTTCAAAATTTGGTAGTGCCCACTACCCGAATCACTTAGATCAAGCACAAACTGTCACCACCGAAGAAGAGAGAGATCCCATCGGCAAGGATTAAGGAAACTTTGTCGACAACAACAAAAGGGTTTTGCGACAGCTTGTCGTATATAGCCATTGGAATGGTTTACACAAATTTTGGCTAAGCAATGCAGACGGCGAAGGGGAAAGATCCTTCGTCAGTAAGGATAAAGGGTTTGTTGTAGGAGGATGCATGGTCAGCTAATTTTTTCTTTGTGGCTATCTCTTGGTTGCACTTGGTGATACATTGAACCAATTGTTCAATTAAATTTGTAGTGTGGCTTTTCTTTGGAAAATGATAGTCCTATTGTGTGGGTTCATGAGGTTGAGCAATTGTTCTCACTGAAGACAAAGCTCATGTTGAAGTCGATTCCCATTGATTCTAGTTGTTGCAAAGCATGGAAATTAGTTTGTAGTGCAATAATAATTTGACTTTGAGTTGGCCATCGTGTTGGAAGTAGAATGAGTCAATAATTGACTGTAATTTTGACTTAGGTCCATAATGGAAGATGATGATGAATGAGAGGCTATCTTGAACCTCTGTACAAATTGGACCACATTGGGGACGCTTCAATATTTGAGTTGCTTGATTGTTGGTCAATTTGGTGAGATTGTGTCTGCCAAGATTAGATTCGATGAAGCCATAACCATAACCATGAGCAATAACCAATATTGTTGGCCACATTGATACAATGCATTTGAGATGGAATAGGGCAAAGATATTACTTGCCAATATGGTATAGAGATGAGACATAGCCGTTACATTGTTTGGTAGCCTCTTTTATTGTGTTCTTGTGATGAACGCAAGTGAGAGCGAGAGTCGAGTGGTAGTCACTTCTTGATTTAGAAAGCTTGAAATAAAAGTGTAGGAATGAAACTTGAATGTCTAGTATAGAGGCGCATGGCAATTGAGTAAGCCTTTAGCCCCTAATAATGCCGATGAATGAATTATTGGGTTGTTTACATAACCACTTAATCATTGTGAAACACTAAGTGTTGATACCATTGAGAGTAAGTCACGTGTTGCATAACTTGATTATTAGCATGAATTGGTGGAGCTGAAGTTGATGATTCCATGTTGTGTTTATTCTTTGATCACAATGCTACCCATCCATAATAGCCCTTGCATCTTGGGCCTTGATAGTGCAAATTAGACCTTGATGACATGAAATGATGCCATGTAAAATAGTCACTGTGTATGCTAAAAGTGATGAATGGGGCAACTTATAAGCCAGTGGGAGGTTCTTCTTTGCTGCATTACTACAAAAGATGTTGTTCAATGAAACATAGCTGTGCCAATATGTTTTTGCTTGTGGTGAGCAACAACTATTCATTTCACATCATTTTTAACATATTGAATATGGTGCACATACAACAACTCCATTTGTTTAAGAACAAAGCCACAAATTTTTATTTTTTTTTGGGTAATTCCAAATTTGCTATGGCAAGTCAAAACTTGTTGCCTTCCCTTCTTGTCATGCCAATAGGAGTTGCTGAGTGTGATTTCTCCATTCTACATAGAATAAATGTACTTTGGCAAACTACGTCATTGTTGAACAAGAACTTTCAATTCATTTGGTAAGCCACATATCTTCTTTATTTTCTTTTCTTGATTGTATATAATAGTATATTATGCGCATCGTATTATGGTTTCTCATAGGATGGCTTTGGCTTAGGCAATTATGGTGTCGTCATTGGGACTTTCATCCACGAAGCCAATCTCATTGCCAACGCATCATTTTCTGAGGTTGAAGTCACTATGGACAGCAACATAGAGCTGCAATAAATGGTACCATGGTTGTCGTTAATAAATTTGAACCCTTTTTGGTTCGCCTCTTACTTGCGACTTTGAAATAAAGAAGAGAGACATTGCAAGCCAATGTCCCGAAGGTGGTGATGTTGGATGGGGACTATGACATCGCTTTGAATTTTCCTTCACCTCCTTTATTGCTTTCTTTTTTTATCTGATTGTCTTGTATTGAGCTTTAAGCTTTGGAAGTTTGAACTGGTTGTAATGTGTAACAGGGGCTATTGCCTTGGAGACACACTCTCTTGTATGTTGCCTTTGTGGACAGGCCACTTATGCATTGAGCAACTCCTATTTAGTTGTATTGGTGCCACTTTGGGCTTGTACAAAACAAACATATATGATATTGGATGTATATTTTGTATTTTGGAATGAAAAAATGATTTATACCTCAAGGATGTATATGGCTTGTAATTTGTACCTTGAGAATGACTTTGTCCCTTTTTTTGATAGGCTATGAGTATGTTTTTGTTGCGAAAATAGCCCTTGTATGACTATGAGCATTTGAGTATGTTGAGGAAATCTTGCTTGGAAAGGTCATGTGCACCTTGTGATTGAATAGCAAAATTTTGATAGATTATGCACACTTTGTCTCTTGAAGATGACTTGTGCTTGATTGGATAGCTTGTGAATAAGGCTTTGCCTTTGGAAGGGCAAGTTAGTAGACAAATTAGTTAGTTGCTATACCGTTGCGGACAGGTTTTTGTGTAACGTATGTGTTGCTATCTGTTTTCCATTTTTTTAGTGTTCTATTGACCAGAAGATTTTAGTTTCTCAGACAGTAACTCATATATGTTGAAACTTGTCTCGCCGCTTGGTAGTCGACTTATACTCAACATGTGTTAGGTTGCTACCTCTCTAGTTTCAATAAGTCCCCACATATGGATTGTGTTTTCACGCATTGCAGCTCATGGTGCATTTGTTTGTCACCATTTCATAGAGGCTAATCACGTTCTTACAGACAACGGTTTGAATAAAGCTTGTATTGCTGTCATCCTGTGAAGATATCACGTTCTTATCTATTACAACTTATAGAATTACAAGTTTGCTATTTTCTTGAGTAGTTTTATCCTTGCATATAGCGAATTACCATATGGCAATGAGGTCATGGTTCATTAGCTTCCTTGCTACTTTACAAGGTTTATGCATCGGCTTTCTCTTCCTTTTGAGGGCTAGCTATGTCCTCGCATGTAGTGGATCATTGTGCCTAAATTTTAAGATATTATTTTGGCTTCCCTACCGCTTCGTAAGGCTTGCCGTTAAGAAAATATTGGATTTTCCTACCTTGTTGAAGGCGTTGCATCCTCGCAAGTAGGGGTCTTGCCACATATGAATGATATGACATTTCGCCGACTTCCTAATTATTCAATCGGGTTTACCTTCAAGGATGTATTGGCTTTCCTACCTTGTCGAAGGCTAGTTGCGCCCTTGCAAGTAGGGGTATTGCCATAATGAAACATCTCACTGGCTTCCTAACTTTTTGATAGGGCATACCATTGAGGGAGTATGTACTTGGCTTTCCCTACCTTATTAAGAGTTTTTTTTTTTTACCCTCGCATGTAGAGGTTTTACTAGAAGTGTAATTTGTTGGCTTTCTTGCCGCTTCGCAAGGTTTGCCATTAGGAGAAAGCATTTGCTTTCCCTACCTTATTGAAGGCATTGCACCTTCACATGTAGGTGTCTCACCATGCTTGGATAATATGATAATTCTTCAGCTTCCTAATATTTCATAGAGCTTGCCTTTGAAAATTGGTATGAATGAGATGTATTGTTGTCGGTTATGAGCGAGATGCCAAAGCGACAAATGATATGCTTTTTGATGAATTTGGCTACCACCATTCCCGTTGCTTTTCTTGAGTGGAATTGCTTCCACCCACTTAGTGAATTACTTAGTGATGGCAAAGATCCAAATGTACCCATTTAAGGGCGAATGGATAGGTTTGATGAGATGAAGCCCCCAATTGTGGCACACTTTGGAAACTTATGTCTTGAAGGCTTATAGGATATGTGTGTATGAGTTTGGAGTGCACTTGGAAGTGCAGATACTTTTACCAAATTTGGTTGTGTCAAACCAATGGGATCCCTTTGTTAAGAGTTGTTGATTGGATTTCTTCCTCCCTTCGTATTCTCTATATTACTCAAAGATAACTTCTAAAAATGAAGGTCCTCCCATATGCTACATAGAAGGCAAAATATGATTTCCCTTTGTCAAAGATTTGTTGTGCCGTAGACAGCGACTCCATTCTTGGCTAACTTGGCTTCTAATTTTGAGGCAATGATAGACTAAGTATTGGAGACGTCAATGTAGGATTCTTTCATTCCCAAAACAATAGTTTCTCTTTTGCACTTTGGTTAGCCTCTTTGTCGAAGATACTTGGTACTACAGACAACGGCTTCGTAATTTTCTTGCTTGGCTTCTAACTTTGAGAAGATGATAGGCTTGGCATTAAAGATGCCAATATAGGGTTGTTGCATCCCTAGCACAACAATTTTTCTTTTTAGCCTCTATGCCGATTATTCCAAGCTTCCACATTGTATTAAGATTCCACTCCAAAGTCTTCGGAATGGGTTTCCAACAACTAGCTTGTGATTTTTTGAGCTGTTTGACATCAATATCTAGTGCAAGGTCTAGCAAAGCATTCTTCAAAGGCGCGCACAAACTCTTCTTATTAGTGGGCTTAGTTGCGGATTTCAATTGCAAGAGTTGAATGACGAGAACAATTTTCTTGATTATGGCAGTGTTGGCGCTTCTCTCTTTAAGTATAATCTCAAATTCAAGTATGATCAGGGCATTGGTATGGCTTGGAATGCATAAGCTTGTCACAACTTGAAATATATGAACATGCCATGGCTTGGCATGCACGGATCGACCACAAATTTGGATGTGTGATCTTGTCATGGCTTAGAGTGCATGAGCGTGTCATGGCTTGGAGTGAATGAGTATGTCACGGCTTTGGTGTGAGGGGATTGATTTAGATTTTTTTCATTGTTGGGTGCTTCGAGAAGGTTTCCGCTTCTCCCCCTAGTGCAAATGTGATTTACATTAGTAAACAAAAGTCACTACTAAGCAAAGTAGCACACACGACTTATAGAAAATATTTTGATTAAAAATTTGAAGGATTGAAACGGTATAAACAATATAGAAAAATTAGTTAGCAAAGAGAGTGCTTAAGGGCCTTAGCTTAAGCATGCTTTAGTGCTAGCATATTGCTTGTATGACTTCAAGACTTGGTGTATTGAATGTTGCTACTTGAAGACTTGGTGTGTGGAAAATCTAGTGACTTACAGTGGGCTTAGCTATGGCCTTTAGAAATTTGGCGAAGACTTTATATAGCGGTGACACAAAAATATTCAGCTGTGAAGGGTCACACACAACGTCAACTATACTCGTCCCAAAACGAGTTAATCACCCGTGGCAGCTCCCATATGCTTCAGTGTTAACCCCAGCAACAATACAAACTCAATAATAAAGGAGACATATGCTGAGGAGATGTTGAAAATGAGCTTTTAGTGTTGTCGTTGGGGGTTCTTGCATTGAAATTGATATTTAGAGCTTTGCTTTGTTGATTATTGGCCAGAGCCTTCCTTCCTTTCAAGGTCGGAATTGCGGTTCACCATTTTTGCATTTTCAAGCGACAACAAATGTTCACAAATATTATGTAAAGCAAGAGATGTATGATAATTTGTCCATAAGAATAATAGCTAAAAGAGAATATAAATGACTAGAAGAAAATTTTTCCCTTAAATAAGAAAGTTGATTCTCCCTCCATCCTCAAAATCTTTCACTTCTTGGATGGCTTCCGAAGGTTGGAGCGATTTTGTCGCATGTTTGGGAGCATCTCCAGTGGCTGAATGAGCTAAGGATAGAGATTTTTTCAACTCAACTTCACAATGCACTTCTTGCGTAGCAAAGCATCATAAGGTTTCACTTGGTAACAGCAAGCTGAGGTGAGAAACAACATCTCTTTGCTGGTTGCATCTTTGGAGGCACCAGTTTTCTTGTTTCAACTATTTGACTCCTTAGTTGAGTCACCAAAATGTCAAGGATGTTTTTGTGACAAGGGCCAAAAATGCAAGAACGGCCCAAATCTCCCCTTGGGTTCTTTAGTAGCATTTATTCGTGGAGAGTCAAGCCAAAAATTCCAAATGTATAATGAACAAAAGGCTAATGGTGCTTTAAGAAGAGAGAAATCAACATGCCATAATTGAAATACAAGAAAATGTAGAAAAGGCACACAAGTTCGAAACTTTGAACCATAGTTAGCAATAAGAGGAAATTGAGAGAGGTTGTGAGGAAGAGTGGGAAGGTTCCCCTATATCCATATTTCCACCCCCAAGCTGTAGAATTGTGAGGATGTTAGTTGGCTGAATGGGTTTTTGGTCTCAAGTTTCAACTTTATGGGGAAAACATAGTTAGTTGATTTTTGAGTTGAAGAGAGAGTTTTATATTGAGTTTAGGGTGTTGCTAATGACTGGTTTTTTAGTAGTCGAAGAGGCTTTTATCCCCCATGACACTTGATGATACACAGAAAATCATTAGGCTGAATGCTCCGGGCTTCAATGGGCTTGAGGTTGCTTGGAAGGCCTGAAAAGAAAGAAGCACAAGATCAAAGGTGACCAGGGTGAACTGGCCAAGAACCCTCCGATGCTTAAGTTAGTTTTATCTCTTGAACTCGGGAATTCTAACTTTATAAGTGGTGAAAAACTTACCTTAATTTGATATGGCTGAGTCTTTTTATAGTGAGTTTTGGAGTGGTTACTTGTTTATTAACTTCCCCAATGTGGGTGGATGTTAGAAGGTTCAAACTTAACTTCTACAACTATTGTTGGAAGTTAAGAACTTAGTGGGAAGTTAGAGCGATGAATAAGGATTTCGCTCCCACTTCAGAATAGTAGAACGTGGTCTGAATTATAAGCTTTTGGATAGAGATTTACTCTAAAAGTTTCTAAGTGTTGGGTGGTCGTCTAGGTGACTCCATACTGGACGACCTTCTTGCACTTGGACGACCTCCTTCGGAGGCACTCATAGGTTAAATCTCTATTGCAGTTCTAAACATTTAATATATTAGGTGGATGACCTTCCTGGTCTTGGATGACACGATGGACGAACTGGAGATAGTCCAATTTTTTGGTTCACCATCAACACTAATTTGGTATCTGGGCTTGGGTTGCTTTTGTTTAAGGAAGAGTTTGACATGCTTTTAACATGATTTGGGAAATATAGGGGGTTTGCTCTAATTGGCTGCCTTTTGTTAGCCATTTCAGATTATTGGAATAGTCATCTAAGTGAGGGCTAGTAGTTGGAGTTGGCCAATGAGAGCCAACTATGTTTTAACTGCAAAAATGGTTTAGAGTAGAAACTTTAGGTCACAAACAGCCAGAGCATAAAAGCTCTTTTGGGGTGGAAATTTCTGGTACAAAACCTCTTCCATGAGCCTGATGTGCTACTAGTGTCCCTTGCCCACTTGGTAGCACACATGCATTGGGCTCATGCAAAAGGTCCAAAAGGAACCGACCCATACCCTCCAAACCACACTTTTTCAATTTCCCCAATAAATCGCATAGGCTTTGGTCATGCTTAAAAGAATAAAATATAATATAATACATGAATTGAGCCCATAAGGTAGTCGAGCATGGTTGAATTAGGCTTGTACAAAATGTGTTGCGAAAATGGGTATCAACAATAAGTAAAATAAGATCTACATTTATCTTGAGATTTTGTTTTCGATTTTCAATGTCCATTTGCTTAGCCATAAACTTGAGGATTTTTATGTAGAGATGGATGACATTAATAAAGAAGAAAGCTTGAAAATTTAGAGAGATAAAATAGAGATAGTAAATAGGTGTTTGGAGAAAAAATCCAAATTAATTATTGGTTGAACTTATTTGAAAATTAAAATTTTATAATAATAAGTGGTTAATGTTCATTTTATGAATGACCAAAAGAAAAATATTAACTTACTAAACAAAGATATATAACATAACTTATCAAATTATTCAAACAAAATTTTGTCAAAAAATTATTTAAATCAGCCATCTAATACATGACATAGTTGTAAACATGGCTTTTACAAAAACAATGTATTCAAATTGATATAATAATAATAATAATATGGAGTAGAAAAATGAAAAGAATAAAACCTTTGTATAATTTTTTGTGCAGTTGAATCTTACTCTCAAACTTGTGGACTCCATGTTATGATTTGTTCATATATATAGGTGAGAAAAAATGTAACTATTATTTGAATGATTATTGTAATTTATTGATAGTAATTAATAAAATAAAACCTAAAACTTTTTTTCCTAATATAATGGAAATTAGGCAATTAATTGTCATTTAAAGTAATTAAAATTATATAAATATCACACTCATAAAGTCATACGTTTGTATTAGCTTGGAAAAAAGAGAGTCATTCTTATGATAAAACTAAAAAATGACTCTTTGTTTGCCAAGATAATACAATTAGATATATAGTTATATATATATATATATATATATATTAATATTATAGTTAAATGTCAATGAAATATATTTGAGTCTTGTATTATGATAGCTTTTGTAATTTATCTTGTAACTGCATTACACATATTTGACACATTTTAAAATATGCCTTTTAGGTTACTCGGAGGTTGTAGTCAAGGCTTTAATTCAGGGAGATTTTGAGTTAGCTTTATACAGTTTGTTGTTGAACGATGTAGTATCCTTTTCTAGTTCTTATTCTAAATTACTCTACTCTCATACTAAGAAGTTGCACATAGATTGGCTAGACTAGTAGCCAACATCCAAGACTATGCAGTGTGGATGGAGGATATTCCTCCACACATCTATCCTATAATTTAGGTTGATATAGCCATTATGCATTAATAAAGCTTTGATGTCTTTTCCCCAAAAAACAATTTTACCCAATAAAAAAAGAAATTGAGAGAAAATGAAAAGGAAGAAAAAAATTGATGGAGTATTTTAAAGATTCTTATAGAGGATATTTATTATAAATAATTGTGGAATTTATAGTGTTCATTTAAGAACTTTTTTTTTAAAAAAATTTATTTATTGTTAGCACATGGCAAAAAGATTGACATGGGTACCAATAATTGTTTGCCACATAACATTATTTTTCCAAATCATACCTAATAGATGGAGGAAGTTACAAATAGTGATATGTGTCACTGTTTTATACATTGTTAAAGGAACACGTATCACTATTTTGTGCATTCACCAATTTTAGGGATCCAACTTAGATAGATAGATTGTCAGTCAGAATAAGTATCCGTTTGGGAACAATTTTTCTATCTTTTTGCTGGAAACTGTTTGCTAAAAATGTGTTAAAATATACTTGTACCTTGAAAAAATTTGAAAAAATGAGAAAATGCGAGAAAAAGTGAGTTTTAAAAAGTTGCATGTAAAAACTAAAAACTAAAGTTATGCCAAATAGACTCTAAGGATGATGTCACACTAATTACAACTTATAATCTAAACAATTTTCTATAAAAAAAAAAAAGGGGTGCTTTGCATTACAATTAAAATTTTAATTGATCAAATTATTTGGTACGGTATTTCTGAATTTGGAATCAAATCATAGACTTTTGGAATAGGAAGAAAAGCTTCTCTTTTTTCTTTTTTAATAAACCCAAATCTTAACAGGGGAAACCCAAACCAAAAAAATAATAATAATAATAAGGCAAGTGTATTTATGTTTTTCAGGGCCTATTTGGATTGAACAGAGGAAAAATGAAAAGTGAAGCGAAATAAAGTAAAATTGACTGAAAATAAACTAAATTTTGGCCAACTTTACTCTATTTTCTTTTCTTTCATTCCGTTTGAACAGACATACGTTTATCTTTTAAAGTGACATAAAAAAAAAAAAAAAACAAAACATCAAATTTCACAATCCAACGGTAGCACAAGGTCGAATACGTCTTTGTATCCATGCCCTCGCTTATTTTCTTAGCCAAAACAAAAAAAGAAGGGTAACACACCTCACTGAACACTCTGCGCAATTCTCCACCACTCTCTCTCTCTCTCTATCTCTAACTATCAAAATGGCTCTGAACCTCTCTCTCTCATCTCCACCCATTCGGTCCCCGCAACAACCTCTTCTCCACTACTCCGCGAAGCACACGATCGTGGTTTCCTCCGACAGACTCTCATACCCAAAGAGCACCGTGAGTAGGAGCAGCAGCAGAAGAGTGGTGACGAGAGTGAGGTCGAGCTTGGACACTGTGGGACCCACAGTCAAAGTGGGACAAGTTACCGAGGTCGACAAGGACACCTTCTGGCCCCTCGTTAAGGCCGCCGACGACAAGACCGTCGTCCTCGATATGTACACCCAATGGTATATTATTATTGTTATTCTTATTTACATACCTGTACTCCATTTTTTTTTTCTAAAATAAATAAACAAATGAGTCAGTGGTGTGATCACATATTGATTCTCATTTGCACTTATTATTAAAATTAATATTTTTATTATCTATTGTTATTAACTTGTGGCCAACGGCTGTAAAATATTTTGTGAAAATTTGTGCATGCAATTATTGATTTCAATTTGTTTCATAGTGGTTTCTAGAAAATAAAATAAAATAAAAAATAAAAAAATAAAAAAATAAAATTTCATAGTGACATATTTAGTGGGAATAAGTTGAGTAGAATTATAGTTATAACGTTATTAAGAAACAAAGTGTTTACTTCTATATTTTTATTGTTATTTCTTTAAAAAATAAGTTGGTTATAAGTAAGGAGACTCAAAACAATCCACTGCATGCAAAAATTAATAAAAATATGGATTTAAAGTTGAAGTGGCTTGACTCTCTAAAAAATTGAGTTGAATTACAATAATAATAAGAACTCTACCTCTTGTGCACCCTTAATCCGACCCCTATTTTATGTTTAAAAGTAACAACATACATAAGTCAAATAATTATGTCAAACTGCCCCTAGAGTTAGTATTTTTTATTTTTATTGTTTTGCTGAATAAATACTTTATTGATAGTCATCAGAGAATAATTTTAGTATGTAAGTTGGGTTGGTGAAGAAAAAGAATATATATATTTTTTCTTTTTAGTTTGGGTGAAAGGAAAGAAAAAGTAAAAATGAGCATGTTTGGAGTACACTCTAAATTTTACGGCTCCTCGCACTAAGTTACACTATGCAAAAAAAGGGTCTGGCTCGGTCACTGCCTATTAAGAGGACTTTTTTTTTTTTTTTTTTTTTTTTTTGAGGGGGTATTAATAGGAATTAAGTGCACCCAAAAAAAAAAAACGAATTGAGGAACAAAATAAATATTCTTATTGATAATATTAAAGAATATCTATTTTGTATATGTACTCTTTAATATTATCAAAAAAAAAAAGAATATCTGTTCCCCTCGATTCATGGCTGTTTTGTAAGTGTGATTTTCAGTTGATTTTGATGTTTTAAACTTAGCTTGGGAGTTTCTGAAACTGAGTTTGTTATGAGTTTCTACTTGGTTGCTGAAAAGACTGAAAAACGATGGGAAGGGAAAGGAAAAGACGAATTTTTCTTCTTAAGGAGGAAATATTAATGGTTTTTTTTTTTTTTTTTGGTATGATTTTTTGTTTGTTTTTGGATTAATTTCTTAGAAAAGGAAAAAGCTAAAGTTACCACCAATTTTCTAAAGGTAATGAATGCCAATAGTACTATTTTAGCAACATAATAAATAAATGTTTGAATTGCTTTTTTGTGTCTGGTGACACATACACATCAATTTATAAGGTTTTTGTAGTAATATTTGTGATATCCTTAGCAATTAGCATCACTCTCGAGAAAATTAGAGGAGAGAAATGGAAAGAAAATGGGAAGCAAAATAAGGGGTGTATTTGCGTGTATTGTTAGAATGCATTTTTTTGCTAAGATTTTAACCAGGAATCAAGTGACCTATTTGAAACTTAGATTTATTTGGATTTGAATTTGATTTTTACTCTATGAATGTTTGTCTGGATTTTGATCTTCAGCTTCAGTTTTTGGGTGTCTTGGTGTTGGGTAAAAAAGGGTTTGGGATTATAACTTCGGATAGAATAGAATGATAGCAAAGAATACACATGGCCAACTCTGACTAGTTTGTCGAGGATCGATAGATGACTCCAAAATTTTGACACTAAAATGCTTGGTTGTTGTTGGGTTTAGGTGTTTGGATTTAGATCTATGTTCTAGATGGAGAAGCTAGTGTATTACTCCATGTACTTAATTATAGAATTCGGTTGGAGCAAAGATGAAGTTATTGTCACATTTAGGATCAAATGTTGGAAGTTAAATTAATTGGCATACTTGAAGATCAGTAGAGGTTGACAGTATCAGAAGGGAATGCTGGATTTCATTCATGACTTTTACATGTAATCTTCGATCCAAACTCAATCACATATTCATTAGGTTACTTCAAACTAAGTTTACCTAATTCCCTTTTGGACCTGAACTGCCTTTGGACCTGAATATGTTGCATGTGAATTGTAATTGTTCAATCTATGCTGCTTAGTTTTTTCTGCTGGGAAATTATACTAGTTCTTGATATTGCTTAAAGATTGGAGCTGCTCTCAAACTTTATCATTTTTTTCTCTCTATATGTTAAGAACCTTACCATGGAGTTTTTAAATATCAAATGGCCTCTTTAGAGGGTAATGATAGTGGTCGATTTTCCCCCTTTTATAAGCAGTTTTACCATGTCAGCTGAAGCTATAGATAATTGTCCACCCTTTCCAAATGTGATTTGTATGTTATGTATGGTCATGCCTAAGGACATATAGTTTGAAGAAGATTCTTCTTTTTGGTCAATCAAAAATTTCTTTGCTTAAAAGAATAACAAATGCTCATGACACATGTAACATCACAATTTCCAATTTTCCTCTTAGAATTTTATAAGGATTGAATTGTAAAAGTTTCTTCAACCTAAAAAAATCGTTGTCTGCCTATATTATGATTTTTTTCTTATCTCTACTTGTACCTGATAACAGAAACAAGGTAGTGTGTCCTGCTTTTCTGTTTGTCTGTGTTCTGGTGTCTGAATCTTGGAGTGCTCATCTCGCATGAATGCCCAATAGCTCGGTCAAAGACTAAGATATGAAAACTAGCTAAGTTTGCAATCACTGTGTAATTTTATTTAGATTATAGGATTTGTCATATTGTATGTCTTGGAAAGCTTAGTTTATTAGATTGTCACAATCTATGTTCTACCCCATTTTCCCTAGTTTTCAGCCTGTTTTGTGTGACTGAATTGCTTGTTAGTCTTTACAGATTGATGAAGGCTCCAGTTAGCCTCTATGTTTTGCACTAACTACACTTGCTAAGAAAGTGGTATTTCCTATTGGAAGATTAGAGTAGCCTTATCCTATTAACTAACTGGTGCTCTCTACACCGCTTTCAGCTATTTACATTGATGAGTGTTCTTTAGAAACCTTGATTATAAATCATACCTCCTGTTCCTGGTGTAATCATTACCATCTTCATAGGCTAGAACACGCTTTAGTGTTGTAATTCTCCAAAGTTAATATGTTGAGAATCCATTGACGATCCCAAATTTTGGGTCTAAGGCTTTGTTGTTGTGGAAATTTGTCTAAACTCATGCCTGATTTATGAAAGGTATAATTTGCATTTGGTTACAATCCAAGATCTATTGGTTTTGATGATTTGATCTAAATATGAAATTGTAGATTCTATTGACGGTGGATGGCCAGAGTAAAATTTATTCACTTCAATATATATATATATATATATATAAAAGTAGAAACTACTTTGGGAAGGATTTCTATCTTCCAGATGTCATGTCTTTTCCTAATTAGAGACTACTTTGGGATCTTCGATTCTATAGAGAGCCCCAAGATTGGGAGATAGAACAATTTGATATTTTTTGGAATCTTATACACTCTATGACCTTTACTAGTGAGGGGCAAGACAAACTTTGCTGGAAGTCGACAAAGAATAAAAGTTTTAAGTTTAGTGAGTTCTATTTATCCCTCTTCTCGACCCCTAACAACCTCTTTCTGTGGAAACCTGTGTGGCGCTCAAACATCCTTCCTAGAGTTGCTTTCTTTTCTTGGACTGCCGCCTTAGGCAAGATTTTGACCCTTGATAGATTGTGGAATAAGGGTGTACCTATCATGGATTGATGTTATATGTGTAAAAGAAGTGGGGAGTCGGTAAACCATCTTCTTCTTCATTGTCCCATTGCTTTCAAGCTATGGTCTATGGTTTGAAGCCTTTTTGGCGTGATTCGGGTGATGCCTCAAAGTGTTGCAGATTTATTTGCATCTTGGCAGGGTCCATTTGGTAGACAGCGCAATATAGACCTATGGCGGGCTGTCCTACATTGTGTGTTATGGTGTCTTTGGCGGGAAAGGAACAGTAGATGCTTTGAGGGGATGGAATGGTCGATTCTTGAGATTAAATCTCTCCTTCTCCACTCTTTATTTGCTTGGTGTCTTGTTTTCACTTTTTTTCTTGCTCTAATTTTTTTGTTATGCTTGATCATTGTAATTTCCGATCTTGATGTAATCCTTTCCATGTACACTCCTAGTGTACATGGGGCTTTTGATTTATGAAATATCGTTATTTATCAAAAAATATATATATATATTTATATATATATATATATATAAAAGCAGAAACCTCATGTGGGAGAACATGAGGTCTCCCACATGAGGTTTTGCCATGTGGCGCTCTAATTTGCATTTAGCTTCTTTAACCTTTTCTCATAAATTTTTTTATTGTTACCCAAAAGATCAGGTTAACTTCTTTTTACTATCATCTAAAAGACGGACTGTTGTTGAAAATTAGGCCAAATCAGACCAAACTTTATGAAAAGCCCAAGCCCACTTATTCCCTTACATATTATGACCTAAGCATGATCATTTCCCACGTGTAGATGAAAGCTAACCCACTTACAAACTCTCTTTCTCCTCCCCCACGTATTGATGAAACTTGAAAGCCAAGACCTTGACTCACTTAGACATTCTCTTCCTTTGTACGAGCTTCCCTTCAGACTACACACACTCTTTAACTTTTTTGCAAACAATAGTTTGCAGGCTGGGTTCAGTGATCCGATTTGACCAAACCAACGTTCTTGCTCATTTTTCAAGTCTTAATTCAGCCATTCTGTATAAACTAATAGAGATGTACGGTCAAGGAAGATATACAATCACTCTAAAAAATAAAAATAAAAAGGAAATGCATAGCCTAACCTCTCTCTCTCTCTCTCATTTTGAGTGGTATATTAGAATTTCCCAAATAGAAGATAATATTCAATCTTATCAATGGGCTACACATTGGAAAAATTATCTACTAAGATAACGAGTGTTTCTCTTGCTATGTTACAGAAAATGTCAAATGGTATGCAATATGGCATAGCCACCAATAGTCATATTGCATTCAACTGTATTCATATTAAATTTTGAGGCATCTGTGATGTTATGGTACTAGGTATGAAGACCAATTTGTTAATGACTTCCTACAGCCGATTAAGAAATTCACAAGAAGTTGGACCAAACTGTTTGTGATGCCTTCGAATTACTGGTGTGTGTTTTATTTTATTTTATTTTTCACAAATGCATGAATGTGGTAGGTCCATCATAAACATAAAGATGATCATAAGTTCAGATATTGACAAACAATTGAGATACTTCGATCATAGATTCTAATAGCATTTTTCCCTTCTGAAAATCTAAACAATTTATAGAATTCTAGCCATAAATATTTTGCATATAATCTATGATGCAAAAATAATTTTGGTATCCCATATGATAGAAACTAGAGAGGACTACAAAAAATTTTACTTAGATGAACACTAATTTTTTTTTTTTTTTTAAGTCTTCTTGTAGTATTTATTGTTTCAGTTTGAGACCAATATAATATAATTATACTTTTTATGCAAATCTTGAGACTAACATACTTTAGTCAAAGTTTTCAAGCGCATCACACGAGTTTCCAACTAGTTATTATGAATGGACCTTGTACAAATGAACCAGTAAAGTTCATCCAAACTAATCTGCATTGGAAACAAAGGGTCATCAGCAGCTCAAAAAGGAGTAAAAGAGGTTTGCTTATACCTTCTTCAAAATTATATCAACACTGATAAACTAATCTGACATGGTATTTCCTTGAAAACAGAGACGCATTACTTTTATACTGGCTTCTCAAAAAAAAAAAAAAAAAAAACTTTAATATTGCGTGTAGTTTGTGTAAATATAAATGAGTTTAAACTGAGTACATTTTCCTTGGTTCTGTACAATGGATGTACATGGATCATGATGTGATCCACTGAGAGACCCAATTGAAACAAGCTTGATGGTTCTCCTCTGCACAACTACTGGAGTTATTTAACGTGTCTCAATATTGAAACCTCGTTGATTATAGAGCTTTTATGTCCCTCTTGTCCAGTTCTCAATCTATAAATAAATTTTAGTAAATAACTTTCCCTTTATTTCTAACTCTATCCAAACTTCTGCAGGTGTGGTCCATGCAAGGTGATGGCTCCAAAGTTTCAGGAACTGTCTCAGAAGTATCTTGACGTTGTATTTCTAAAGCTTGATTGCAACCAAGAAAATAAGGTCTGTAGTTACCATGAACTCATGTAGTTTACAATACATTGGTTTAACCTAGAGCATACACACATCCACTTACATAGATCCACACTCTTTCTTATGTGGTATATCTTTTAATTGCTAGCAGCCATTGGCAAAGGAGCTTGGGATAAAAGTTGTTCCTACTTTCAAGATTCTCAAGGACAGCAAGGTTGTAAAAGAAGTCACTGGGGCCAAATTTGATGATCTCGTCCTTGCAATCGAGGCTGTTAGATCTAGCTAGTAACCCATTTCTCTTCTCTTCCCAGTAAAATGTTCATAATACATTGAACTGCTTCCGCTTCAAACAATTAATTGGACTTGTATGTATTGATGATATATTTTCTTTTTATTATGAAATTAGTATTGAAAGGAGAAATGTAATCACATTCTGCTTTCAGAAAAGAGAATGGACCAAAATGGTCCTTATTTTATATTTGAAAGATGTACTAATATTAATGTAAAGTTGTGATTTACAACTATTTTGTATTGGTTTTAATTCTGTGCCAAATTTGATTGTAATTATGTTCAATTTTTTGTACCCTGTTTTTTATGTGGAATTTTATTGTAAGGGTTGTGTGTGAGAGAGAGTATGAAGACTCAAGGCAATTGAAGACTAAAGAAGTTTTTGCGGGTAGCTCGCGAGTAGCCTTCTCGCGAAGTGAAGCATGTGCTCAGCACATGACTGGAATGCGAAGAGTCATGACAGATGGTGACAGCTGGTTTTCGCGAATGTCTCGCGGGTAAGGCTTTCTTGCGAGATACTCGCGAAACATTCTGTTTTGCTATTTTGTCTCTACCCACACTATATATACACACATTACCTACATATGTTGAAAAGTGTTTTTCAGAGAGAAAACTCTAGCCACAACCTTTGAGAGTTAGAGATTGGAAGAAGCCATTTGTTTGGTGGATGCAATCGGGCTGAATTGCGATATCCATAGAGGTAGAGAAGACAAGGCTTGGCGAAGTCAGTTGGTAGCAGGAGCTTGGAGGGCTCAAGTACATGGGGTAGACTAGGCTTGGAGGATCTTTTGTTATTCGTGTACTCTAACTTATTCTCTAGTGGATCGATTTACTGCTTGGAGAGTAGCGAAGAGGTTTTTCGCCGAGTTCTTCGATTTCCTCTTCGATAACATATTGGCATGTTATCTTGTGTTTGCATTCTTCTTCTCTACTCTTTTAAACTTTCATTTTACTGCTGTGATTTAATGAATATGGCTTAGAGTAATTATGTAAGGTTGAATTTATTCACTCATTTTGTTAGCTTTATTTCGTGCCAAATTTGCTTGTAATTCAGCATTTAGAAACTCTGTATTTAGGTGGAAATCATGTAAGGTAGTGTGTGAGAGAGTGTGAAGAAAAGATCAAGGGTGTACACTCAAAAAGAGCCTCGCGACTGGATCTCGCCAAAGGTGGCACACGTGTGAAGCATGTAGGGGAGTTGAAGGGTCACGTCAACTATTGCACTACAAGACAAAACTTCTAGTTTGGCCAGGCAGTTAGCTCGCAACTCAAACTCACGACTCGTTCCAGTCGCGAGCTCGAGTCGCTAGAACACCCTGTTTGGTTGTAACTGACTCTTCGCATTTCATACACACCTTACTATAAATACCCTTATACCCACGAAATGTAGAGAGCTTCTAGAGAGAATTTTGAGAGAGAAACCCTAGAGAAAAACAAGATTGACTCACCCACAATTTTCATCATTTGATTCTCCAAATTCCTCTACTCTCACCCTCTCCATTGATATATCCTTAAGATGTACATTAGCCAAATCCTTATCTCACCATACCCATATCTGTGAGAAGGTTTTTTGGTGCTTGGGAAGCAGTTCAGAAGGGACCAATTCATTTTGATTGATGCAATGAGCGATTGCAGGATCCGGTAAGCTAGAGAAGACAAGGTTCAACGTAACCCTGTTAGAGTAAGAAACTTGGAGGGCTTAGGTGCATTGGGTAGATTAGGCTTGGAGGGTCTTCTGCTATTCATGTATCCCAACTTTATTCTCTAGTGGATTATTGACCGCTTAGAGGGCGCCGAAGACTTCAGTTTCCTCTTCAATAACACATCGTTGTGTTGTCTTTGTGTTTGCATCTCTCTTCCCTTAATCTTTACCTTTTAATTACTGCTGTGGTTGTGATTAATTTCAATTTAGATTGTTTTGAAAATTCTGTTTTAGCTTATTTTCATATTCCGCACATATATTGTTTGATTATAAGCTTGTGTTGGTAATTTGTAAATTGGGGGTTTAAACGTTCATAGGTGTTTTACACACTATTTGAACTTTCACTTGGTATCAAAGCGGGTGCACTTGTTGTGGTTTAATTACCTAAGTGCGATCCTTGACCCCGTTTGAGATGGATCGATCTCAATCTCTAAATGCTCCACCATATTTTGATGGTAGCAACTATGCCTTTTGGAAAGTCTGGATGAGGGCATTCCTATGTTTAATCGATGAGACTGTTTGGGATGCGATAGATGTAGGATGGACTAGGCCGGAGGTTGCCAAATCCACATGGGATAAAGCAGCCCTCGCGGCAGCTAATGCAAATAGCAAGGCACTAAATGCTATTTTTTGTGGTGTGTCTCCAGATGAATTTCACAAGATTTCCCACGTAACAATTGCCAAGGAGGCGTGGCAAATATTGGAGACCACCTATGAAGGAACCAAGAAGGTAAAGGATACTAAGTTGCAGATGCTAACCACTCGATTTGACGGGCTGAAAATGAGTGAAGACGAGTCATTTGACTCATTTTATGGCAAGCTAAATGAGGTGGTTATTGGCAAGTTCAACCTGGGTGAAAAGACGGAGGACTTAAAGATAGTGAGGAAAATCCTTTGATCATGTGCTTCGAATGCAACGATCATGGACATCTTAAAAAAGAGTGTCCTAATTATTTGAGAGCGAAGGGCAAAGTGTATGCCACCACTCTTAGTGATTCAGATTCTTCCAATTCAGATTCTGAAGAAAGCTATGACGGAGAAGGGAACTACTCCGCCTTTATGACCATTGCTCCGTTGAATCTTCAGATGATTTGAGTTTTCTAGTGGAAGAGCTTGGTGAACACACTGAATTGGAGTCAATGGGAATAGTAGAGGAATCCGATGATGAGGAAGATGAAAGAACTGTGGGACTACAAGAGACCTACAATTCCCTCCTTGAGAAGACCAGTGAATATGCAAAAGTGGCTAAAGCAGCCATTAAGAAAATGAAGAGAGTAGAGCAAGACTACAAGAGTCTTTTAGTCCGATACAAGGAGAGTAAGTGTGAAGTCGAAACGCTGAATGGAGAGCTAACCGAAGCCTACTCAAATATAAAATTTCTTGAGCTTGAGGTGATTCAAGCTAATGCTAAAGTAAAGCGGGTCGCTTCCAAGAAGCTTGATGAAGTGCTTGCTCATCAAAAACCTTTCTCTGACAAAAGCGGATTGGGATACATCGGAGAGAGTAGTTCGAGTGTCAAAGTGTCCAAGGATATGAAGTTTGTGAAAGTTAAGGAACCAATGGTGGAAATCACTACTGTTGAGAAAGTGAAGTCAGAGAAGAAACAAAATGTTACTGACCAACGGTTTTTGACTAAGCCTCCTAACCAATCAGTGGTCAAACCTAAGGCTCAAGGGAAATCACTCCCAAAGTCACAAAGAGGTTCAAGAACTCAACATTTCTGCCATCATTGTGGAATTCAAGGACACACCAGACCGAATTGTCGTAAGCTTTGGGCATTAAAGAATGGCAACTATCAAAGGCCAAGTGGACAAAGAAAGGATAAAGGGAACCCTAAACAATCGAAAGCGGGAGAAGTTGTGTCTAACATTGGAGATGTAATGAAGATGATTGATGCATTCACCACCTACTTAACAAGCTTAAACAAAAGGTTTGAAAGCCAAAACAATAGTACCCAATCCTCTAGGGATATCACCCCAAATGCATGTGTCGTGTGGGTGAAGAGGGGTACTCATGCATAAGCATTACAACATGTCAATGCATTAATACGTCCTATGCTTTGTGACTTTGATTGGTTGTGTGCTTTTTGTTATCGTTCCAGCATGTGTTGAAAATTGTGTGCTTGTTTGGTTTTTTTTTTTTTTTACTTTGAATGTTTTCACATTTTTTTTATCAACCTTTACTTATTTTTGTGTCAAAAATCAAAAACACATAAAAAGTAGAAAATCCAAAAAGTTTGATCGGCATTATTGTGTATTGTCACAAGCATGTTTTGCCTTGTACCTTTGTACTAATGACTTTGTGCATTTACGAGCGTAGCTTGTTCTTTATGCACTCATATCATTGTGGAAAAAATCTTGACATCTATGTGACTGTTGTAAATAGATCTTCAAACTTGTCATGAATGTTTAGCCAATGGTTTTGTTGATCTTGAAACTTGCATAGACTTGTGCCTATATATCTTCCCACTCTTTTATTTTTTTTGCTTAAAGAGCTTAGCAAATTTAAATCTCAAAATGAAAAGAGATAATGAGCTGCAAAAGCCATCGCATATACTAGTATTTGACTAGGAAAAAGAGAAAGCGACTTTTATGAAAATTACATGATGCCAAAAAAGCCAAAGGCTTTCTCATCAAATTGGAATATCAAAAATTTCAGGCATCGATCTCAAAAAGAGATGTATTGATTCAAAAAAATCAAATGATATGATGTGTATAAAGCCAAATGAAAAGTTTCGAAATTATGTTATCAAGTTTATGTGGGAGGTCATATATGCATATTTCTATAATTGAAATTGGTCACTTTTTCTCGTGCTAATTGTGTATGACTTGGTTGAATTGATCATTGAAACTTCACATTAGACTAAGGACTATCTCATTCTTAATACCCATACGCATCACACATGTCTATGTTCAATGAATGCCTTATTCATTTATGTGATTGTACTTCATTAAATGTGTTGCACATGCTCAATTATATGTTAATTAAACACAAAAAGATTTTTGAGTGTTTTAATTGTTTTTTGAATTTTTTTTTTTTTTTTTTTGAAAAATGTCAAAAATTTCAAAAACTGTGCAGCCCTGTTCTGGCGACTTGCCTCGCAGGTCAAGCTAGTCGCATGCCCCAGTCGCGAGCTTACACAGAAGGTTTTCGCGACTCACTGGCAGGTCAAAGTCCCAATCGGGAAAAATACTTAGATTTTTTTCAAAAATCTGGATTTTTTATATTTCATGTGACTCAGTTTGGCAACTTGTTCGCAAGTGGAAGCTCCAGTTGCGAGGTTTACTCAGAAAGTTTCGCGGCTCCCTTCTCGACTTCCTCGCGGGTGGACCTTCTAGTTGCGAAAAAGACTTAGACAAATTTTTCAAAATTTTGTCACAAGGGTTTTTGGCAACTTGCTTTGGCGACTTGTTCGCGACTCATTTCAGTCGTGAAAAATCACGTGTTTTGCGCTTTAAGGATAGTTTTAAAAACTTTTCAGTTTTTCCCTCGCTCATTTTGACTGTTCATTGTCTTGTCCATTCATCTCTCTCACAAACTCACCGTGTTCTCTCCAAAAATCCACCATTTTCATCATCATCTCTTCTTCAATCTTCAAGAAAAGGTATGGGTTTTCTATTTTCTCAAAGTATTTCATGTTTCTAGCCTTTGATTTCTTGACTTTTGAGTTGTTCTTGAGATTTGAAAATGTGATGTTCGAATATGGGTTGGGTTTATTTTGTTGAGTTTGTTGAATGGGATCTGTTGTTTTTGATAATATGATGCTTATTTTACATGTTTTCATGTTTGCTTCTCATTTTTAGTAGTATATCATGATTGTGCTGTGTTGTGCATATCATGCTCATAGTAAATTGTCTCAAAGATAGTTACTTGTGATTTTGTAGATTTCATAGATTACATTGTGCTTAGCTGTGCCTGCACATTCATCACGTTTGCACACCACATGCACCAGTGTTGCTCATGCTTAAATACATGCTTAAATACTGCATACTTGGTTCATTTACCATGATTGAGTGATATGTCTTTCTAAATAACAATGTGTGCGTATTTCATGGACTAACTTGGATCTAATCCAGTTTATGTTTGTGTCTTGTGGTTTTGCACTTGGTTCTCTGCTGTGTGTATGTTCTCTTGCAGATGTCTTGCCGTTCCTCTTGAGAAAAAGAGCCTGTGATTGATGTTCCATCATCCCCTGTTTCAAAATGAACTCGACATTCGTCTTAAGATTCAAATAGTGAGAGATTTAGGATTCCCCTCGATTCACAGACTTTCTCAAGCATTTTTATAGATGCTCCTACTGTGGTGGAAAGGGTTGTAAAATTTGACACCTTGGGAACAACATTTATTCCTAGGATCTTTGAAGCAAAAGATTGGGCTGATTTGTTCGGGAACTTCGAGGACCCGATTGATGAATTGGTTAAGGAGTTCTATTCAAATGCTAGCACTGGAGTTGAGTTGAAGTGTTGAGTACGAGGAAAGGAGTTCAGCATCAATCCAGACTACATTGCAAAGGTTCTTAGAATCAATAGACCGGCAACTGTAGACCTCACTTCATATGATTATAGACTTCCTCAGGTACAAGACATTCTTCAAATTCTTGGGCCTAATCATGAGATTTCAAGCAAAGGCACATCCATAGGCACTGCAAAGTTTGCACCTGAACTGAAGACTCTCACTTTGATCATGTTCTTCAACCTCTACCCACTATCTAACACCGGCTTCATCAACCTTGGACGAGCACAATTCCTATGTGATCTCATCACTGGAGTTCCGATTGACATTTGTGCCCACATTTTTCAAACCATTGGGAAAATAGCAGCACGAACATGTCTTCCTTTTTGTAGTCTTCTCATGAAGATCATGGTTCTTGAAGGTGTTTGTCCACCAACAGATGAAAAAGTACTAGCGCGTCTTCAACCATTATCCATGATATCTCTTCAAGCAAGTAAGAGTCACTCTTCTAAAGCACCTAAGAGTGAATCCTTCCCTCATGCCACTCCATCCGGTCATGGCTTAGCTACACCTGTGCATACCGAGACTGCTTCTTCCATTACTCCTGAGCTACAGATGACTAGCACTCAGCATGAACAATCTAGCCCTCAAGCTGACAGATTAGGTATTTTGTTTGAGGGTCTGCATTTGCGTATTGCCAGATTTGAAAATGTTCTCTACTCCACTAACAATCAAGTCCAAATGCGTCTCACGACCATTGAGACACAGCTAGATGCTATTCAGCGCAAACTAGAGGAGAGCCTTTAGCTATTCATGCCAAAAAGGGGGAGAGCATATAGTAAGGGGGAGAGCAACACAAGAAGGGAAGTATGCATATTGACAGGGGGAGTTGTTTGCTCAAGAGGAAGTGTGCATAGTGACAGGAGGAGTTGTTTGCTCAAGAGGAAGTGTGCATAGTCTAGTTTACAATTATTTGTTTATAGTTTTCATAAACTCTTGGATGGTTTCTTTGCCTTTGTTAAATACTTTGGTTTATATATTTAAGTTTTTATTCATTTTGCTGTATTTTTGTACCCATGCTTTGTAGCTTAGTACTTGTTGTTAATATTATGCATTTCTTTAAGTACATCACACTTGTGCCCTTGTTGGATTTTATATCCTTGATGCAATTACCTTGTGTTGTTGTATCGGTTGAGTGTTGGACATGCAAATGATATTTTGCATTGAGATTTTTAGCTTGCATGTCCGGATGTTCATTCCTTGTGTGAATGATCATTGTGGTCACTATTTATAGTGATTGTTCGTTTTTGGTCAAGCCATACTTTATTGCTTCATTCCTTTTTGCTTGATCTCATTGTGCTTGCTCCATATGCATTTTGTAAGGTTGAATTTAATCAACCATTTTGTTGGTTTTATTTCGTGCCAATTTGCTTGTAATTCGGCATTTAGAAACCTTGTATTTAGGTGGGAATCATGTAAGGGTAGTGTGTGAGAGAGTGTGAAGAAAAGCTCAAAAGTGTACACTCAGCAGGACCTCGTGACTGGATCTCACGACTAGTTCACGGCTGGCAAGTCGCCAAAGGAGGCACACGTGTGAAGCATGCAGAGGAGCTGAACAGTCACGCCAGTTGGAGCACTACAGGACAAAAGTTCCAATTTGGCCAGGCAGTTAGCTCACGACTCAGACTCGCGACTCAGTCAAGTCACGAGGCCAAGTCGCCAAACACACACCAGTATAAATATCATTTATATCCACGTATTGTAGAGAGTTTCCACAGAGAATTTTGAGAGGGAAACCCTAGAGAAAAACAAGATTGACTCATCCACAATCTTTATACTTTGATTCTCCAAATTCCTATATTCTCACCCTCTCCATTGTTACATCCTTGAGAGGTACATTAGCCAAATCCTTATCTCACCATACTTATATTTGTAAGAAGGTTATTTGGTGCTTGGGAAACAGTTAGGAAGGGACCAATTGATATTGGTTGATTCTATGGGCTATAGCGGAATCCGGTAAGCTAGAGAAGACAAAGGTTCAGCATAACCTTGTTGGAGCAAGAAGCTTGGAGGGCTTAGGTACACTGGGTAGATTAGGCTTTGAGGGTCTTCTGCTATTCATGTATCCCAACTATATTCTCTAGTGGATTATTGACCACTTGGAGGGCGGCAGAGAGGTTTTACATCGAGGACTTCGATTTCCTCTTCGATAACACATCACTGTGTTGTCTTTGTGTTTGCATCACTCTTCTCTTAATCTTTGCCATTTAATTACTGCTGTGGTTGTGATTAATTTTGGTTTAGATTGTTTTATCAATTTTGTGTTAGCTTATTTCCTTATTCCGCACATACATTGTTTGATAATAAGCTTGAATTGGTAATTTGTAAATTGGGGGTTTAAACGTTCATAGGTGTTTTACACACTATTTTGAATATTCAATTGGTATCAGAGTGGGTACACTTGTTTTGGTTTAAATACCTAAGCGTGATCCTTGACCCCTTGTGTTATTTTCCATGGATAGTGTTTTGTATGCTTCTATGCATGTTTTGGATGTTGATGAATGTAGCATGCCACTTGTTTGTGAAAATGCCTCTTTGAGTGATAATCCTCATGATTGTGATGCTATATTACATGAATCTTTGGGTGTTGTTAAAAAAGTTTTAAAAGAATTTGAGCAAGTTATTTTGTGAAAAGGATGATTTGATTGCTAAGCTCAATGAATCCAACAAATTGGTTGAAAAGTATAAGAAACTTGCTGAAAATTCTCTTGAAAAACTAAAGGAGTTTGAATGTTTGAATGTGGACTTGGATGCTAAACTTGTTTTGTCTAACACACTTCTTAATGAGCTAAAATGTGAAAATGAATCTCTTAAGATGCATGCCAAGTGTTTGATTGCTGAACCTATTGCTAAAAAGGGTGAAAATATTTGTTGCAATCATGTTGTGGTACCCGATTTTATGCCTATTGTGTGTTCTACCCCAAATGACAAATCGGTGTACATTCCTTCACATAAAAGAAATCAAAAGGTGGAGAGAAAGGCTGTTAAGTCAAAGCCTCTGTTTAGGTCTCAAACTAAGGTTTTGGATGGATCTAAGTTTGTTTCAACTTGCCACCATTGTGGTGTGATTGGTCATATAAGACCTCAATGTCGTAAGTTGAAGAGAGAACAAAATCATATGGCTAGACCCCTTCCCAAAAATCCTAGTGAACCTAAACACATTGTTTGTCACCATTGTGGTGCCTTTGGTCATCTAAGACCTCAATGCTCTAAGTTTCATGCTTTTAAGAAAATAGAAACTTGAGCTTCTTGGGAGTTGTGCTAAAATGGGTAAACTGGATTTGAGTGAAAATAGCATGTTGTTAAAGAAAGTGTTTAATGCTTTTAACTCCTTGTCTATGTGCATCTCCGGTTCTCATTCTTCCAACTCTTTTCTCACTTATCATGAGACACTCATTCCAAACAATCGTTCCGTTTGGATGAGGAAGGGTTCCTATGGTTGAGCTTTTGCTCTTTTGGTTCTTGATCTAATTCTTTCGATCTTTGTAGGACCCTTCATGCATTGAATGTCATATCTTCATGCATTTTGTGCATCTTGCATTTCTTTATATGCATTGTTTTTGTTTTGATCTTACTTTTATGTTTTAGTTTTGTGTGAGTAAAAAATCCAAAACCACATAAAAAGTGAAAAATTCAAAAAGTTTGATCGTATATGTTTGAGCACATATCTCATGTGAGTTTGGCCTAGTACCTTCGTACAAATGGCTTAGTGCATTTATGAGCTTAGCTTGTTTTGTATGCACATCTTTCTTTGTGGGAAAAATCTTGACATCTATGTGTGATTGTTGTAAATCGATCTTCAAGCTTGTCATGAATGATTAGTCAATAGTCACGTTGGTTTTGATACATGCGTAGACTTGTGCCTATATATCTTCTCACTCTTTTATTTTTTTTTTCTTAAAGAGCTCAACAAATGTAAATCTCAAAATAAAAAGAGATAATGAGCTGCAAAAACCGTCGCACATACTAGTATTTGACTAGGAAAAAGGGAAAGCAACCTTTATGAAAATGTATGATGCCTAAAAGCCAAAGGCTTGTTCATCAAATTGAAATATCAAAAATTTCAGGCATCGATCTCAAAATGAGATGTATTGATTCAAAATGAGATGTATTGATTCAAAATGATTAAATGTTATGAATTGTAAAGAAGCCAAATGAAAAGCTTCAAAGATATGTAATCATTTTCTTATGGGAGGTCATATATGTTCATTTCTATAATTGAGATAGACCACTTGACTTAGTACTAGTTGTGTATGACTTGATTGAATTGATCATTGAAACTTCTCTCTAGACTAAGGACTATTCCACATTTGATACACACACATAACACACATGCCTAATGTTCAATGAATGCCTTATTCATTTGTTCGATTGTACTTGTTTAAATGTGATGTGTGTGTGTGTTCATGTATATATGGATCAATCCAAAAAGATTTTTGATCATTTTATATGTATTTAGAAGTGATTTTTATCACTTTGTGTTCATGTTTAGTTCTTACTTCGATTTTCATTGTTTAAACATGTTCTGTGTTGAAAAAAGGTGTTAGAATTTTTCGCGACTCACCTCGCGACTCGCGAAAATTTTTGCGACTCATCTCGCAACTCGCCAGTCGCGAGTTCATCCAGAAGCTTTTGCGACTCATCTCGCGACTCGGGAAAATTTTCGCGACTCGCCCAGTCGCGAAACACCCAAAAAAAACTTTTTAAAGGACTTTTCGTGGGAAACCTGTTTTAAGTCTCTCCCATCCTCTCTTAAACCCCTCTTTCAATATTTTTACATCAAAACCCAATCAATTTGAATGGTTTTTCATTCCATTAACATCTCTAGGTAATTTTATACTCTTTTCATTGATTTGGATCTTTAGATTATGTTTTGGAGAGTTTTGTGCTCTTGGTTTTGATTTTTATCATAGGGGTTGATAAAACTTATTTTTTGTCAATTTTTTTGTATGAGATCGGTTTCTTTTAATGATTTGCTTTGGATGTTGGCCCCTTGTGGCAAAAAGAACATGTATTAAAGGTAGATTTCATGATATTCATGCATTGTTTCGCATTGTTTCACATTGTTTCACATTGTTGTTCATAATATGTACGCTAGGTGTTTGATAAAATGCCTCTTAGGCATGTTCTCACTTGTCTGGACTCTAATGAGTACCAAACTTTGGGGTTTCTCATGTTTCCTCATAAGGAACATGTTTGGATCATTGGTTGTGTATTTAACACACCTTGCCCCACTTGTGCATTTTTCATGCTTTAGTCATGCATTACACATTGCCACCTCTTGTGCACACCTTTACTACCCTTGTCATGCATTGGTCTATACCTTGTTTCTTCATCCTAGCATGTCATGTTTACTTTATACTTTGTAGCATTTTGTTTTGTCTTTTATTTGAGCTTCATTTTCTCATTCATCTTGCACCCCTCATGCATCACTATCCTTGTTCATACCTTCATCTCTTGTCCTCATTTCTCCTTGGCCCTTTGTCTATTCATGTCAAAAAGGGGGAGAGTATACTCTAGAGTAGTATATCGGAGAGTTTTGTCATTTCTTTATGACTCTTGTGCACTTTCTTAGGAGAGAAATTCTATTTCTTTATGTTTGTTTTCTTGTTTACTTTATGGTGCTTTGAGTTATGTTTTGTATCTATGCTTTGTTGTTCTCATTACATCGTGTTTGTGTGTTGGACATGCATACATCCTTATGCTATTGTGCTTTATTGGTTGCATGTTCGGATGATCATTTTTTTTGCTATATGATCATTGTAGTCATTTCCATATGACTATCATGTGTTTGATCAAGTTGCTCATATGTTTCACAACATGTTTACTTGATCGCTTTTTACTTGTTACATTATACTTGTCATTTTATTACTTGCTTTACCTTGAGGGTTTAATGTGTTTTTTGCAAGTGTTTCAGGTTACAGGTATATATGTTCCAAGTTCATCACAGCTCCTATGATTCATGATAGGGGGAGTGATATGATAGGGGGAGAAAGAGAGAAAGAGCTTTGTGTTATATTAACTATATTTTTTGTACCCATGCTTTGAAGCCTAGTACTTGTTGTTAAATGTTATGCATTTTCTTTAAGTACATCACTCTTGTGCCCTTGTTGGATTTTATATCCTTGATGCAATTACTTTGAGTTTTTGTATCGGTTGAGTGTTGGACATGCAAATGATACTTTGCATTGAGCTTATTAGCTTGCATGTCCGGATGTTCATTCCTTGTGTGTATGAGCATTGTGGTCACTATTTATAGTGATTGTTCATTTTTGGTCAAGCCATACTTTATTGCTTTAATTTATATTGCTTGATCGCATTGTGCTTGCTTCATATGCTTTCAAGGTTTCTACTTACAATGATCGTATTGTGTTGTTGTTTTCAGGAAATACTTGTCCTATAGTTCAAGAGCTTCACAGATTCTAGAGTTAGGTGTGAGTGAGTTTTGTTCAACTGTTTCCAACTCACATATTAAGTCTAGAGTTTCTTTTAGGGTTTTGTCACGGAATAGCCAAAAGGGGAGATTGTAAGGTTGAATTTAATCAACTATTTTGTTGGCTTTATTTCGTGCCAATTTGCTTGTAATTCAGCATTTAGAAACCCTGTATTTAGGTGGGAATCATGTAAGGGTAGTGTGTGAGAGAGTGTGAAGAAAAGCTTAAGAGTGTGCACTTAGTAGGGCCTCGCGACTAGATCTCACGACTGGCTCGCGGTTGGCAAGTCGCTAAAATTGGCACACGTGTGAAGCATGCAGAGGAGCTGAACAGTCACGGCAGCTGGAGCACTATAGAACAAAACTTTCAATCTAGCCAGGCAGTTAACTCGCGACTCAGACTCGCGACTCAGTCAATTCGCGAGGCCAAGTCACCAGACCACTCTGTTTGGGAAAAACTGACCTTTCGCATTCCAAACACACACTAGTATAAATACCCCTTATATCCACGTATTGTAGAGAGCTTCCAGAGAGAATTTTGAGAAAGAAACCCTAGAGAAAAACAAGATTGACTCATCCACAATCTTTATACTTTGATTCTCCAAATTCCTCTACTCTCACCCTCTCCATTGTTACATTCTTGAGAGGTACATTAGCTAAATCCTTATCTTACCATACTCATATCTGTGAGAAGGTTATTTGGTGCTTGGGAAGCAGTTAGGAAGGGACCAATTGATATTGGTTGATGCTATGGGCTATAGCAGAATCTGGTAAGCTAGAGAAGACAAATGTTCGGTGTAACCTCGTTGGAGTAAGAAGCTTGGAGGGCTTAGGTACACTGGGTAGATTAGGTTTGGAGGGTCTTCTACTGTTCATGTATCCCAACTATATTCTCTAGTGGATTATTGATCGCTTGGAGGGCGGTGGAGAGGTTTTACGCCGAGGACTTCGGTTTCCTCTTCGATAACACATTGTTGTGTTGTCTTTGTGTTTGCATCTCTCTTCCCTTAATCTTTGCCATTTAATTACTGCTGTGGTTGTGATTAATTTTGGTTTAAATTGTTTTATCAATTCTGTGTTAGCTTATTTCCTTATTCCGCACATACATGGTTTGATAATAAGCTTGAATTTGTAATTTGTAAATTGGGGGTCTAAACGTTTATAGGTGTTTTACACACTATTTTGAACATTCACATTACAAGTTTTCTACTTACAATGATCATATTGTGTTGATTGTTTTCAGGAAATACTTGTCCGTATGGTTCAAGAGCTTCACAGATTCTACAGTTAGGTATGAGTGAGTTTTGTTCAACTGTTCCCAACTCACATGTTAAGTCTAGTGTTTGTTTTATGGTTTTGTCACGGAATAGCCAAAGGGGGAGATTGTAAGGTTGAATTTATTCAATCATTTTGTTGGCTTTATTCCGTGCCAAATTTGCTTGTAACTCAGCATTTAGAAACCCTGTATTTAGGTGGGAATCATGTAAGGGTAGTGTGTGTGAAAGTGTGAAGAGAAGTTTAAGAGTATGCACTCAAGAAGAGTCTCGCGACTGGCTCGCGACTGGCTCGCGACTAGCAAGTAGCCAAAGGTGGCACACGTGTGAAGCATGTAGGAGAGTTGAAGAGTCACGCCAACTGTTGCACTATAGGACAATACTTCCAGTCTGGCCAGACAGTTAGCTCGCAACTCAAACTCGCGACTCGTTCCAGTCGCGAGCTCGAGTCACTAGAACACCCTGTTTGGTTGTAACTGACTCTTCGCATTCCATACACACCCTACTATAAAGACCCTTATACCCATGAAATGTAGAGAGCTTCCAGAGAGAATTTTGAGAGAGAAACCCTAGAGAAAAACAAGATTGACTCATCCACAATCTTCATCTTTTGATTCTCCAAATTCTTCTACTCTCACCCTCTCCATTGATATATCCTTAAGAGGTACATTAACCAAATCCTTATCTCACCATACCCACATATGTGAGAAGGTTTTTTGGTGCTTGGGAAGCAGTTCAGAAGGGACCAATTCATTTTGGTTGATGCAATGGGCGATTATAGGATCCGGTAAGCTAGAGAAGACAAGGTTCGGCGTAACCCTGTTGGAGCAAGAAGCTTGGAGGGCTTAGGTGCACTAGGTAGATTAGGCTTGGAGGGTCTTCTACTATTCACGTATCCCAACTTTATTCTCTAGTGGATTATTAACCGCTTGGAGGGCGGCGGAGAGGTTTTTCACCGAGGACTTCGATAACACATCGCTGTGTTGTCTTTGTGTTTGCATCTCTCTTCCCTTAATCTTTGCCTTTTAATTACTGCTGTGGTTGTGATTAATTTCGGTTTAGATTGTTTTACCAATTCTATTTTAGCTTATTTTCATATTTCGCACATACATTTTTTGATTATAAGCATGAGTTGGTAATTTGTAAATTTGGTGTCTAAACGTTAATAGGTGTTTTACACACTATTTGAACTTTCAAGATATATTGTTTATCTGCTCGGATTTACTCTATTCTGCACTTAGTTTAAATTATAGTAAAATCAACCGAGCTGTTAATTTTAATTTAGGGGTCTAAACAGCTCTTGTGTTTTCACACAAATTCGAGCTTTCAATTGGTATCAGAGCGGGTACACTTGCTGTGGTTTCATTACCTAAATGTGATCCTAAACCCTTTTTGAGATGGATCAATCTCAATTGCTTAATACTCCTCTATACTTTGATGGGAGCAATTACGCTTTTTGGAAAGTCCGTATGAAGGCATTTCTATGTTCTATTGATGATAGTGTTTGGGATGTTGTCGAGATAGGATGGACTAGGCCGGAGGCCGCCAAATCCACATGAAATAAGGCAGCTCTTGCGGCAGCTAATGCTAATAGCAAGACTTTAAATGCTATTTTCTATGGTGTTTCTCTTGATGAATTTCCCAGGATCTCTCATGTCACAATTGCCAAGGAGGCATGGCAAATCTTGGAGATGACCTATGAATGCACCAAAAAAGGTGAAGGACACCAAGTTGCAAATGCTTACCACACACTTTGAGAAGCTGAAGATGAGCGAAGACGAGTCATTCGACTCATTTTATGGGAAGCTAAATGAAGTGGTGATTGGGAAATTCAACTTGGGAGAAAAAGACGGAGGACTCCAAGATTGTGAGGAGGATTCTACGCTCATTACCGGAAAGTTTCCGTGCAAAGGTCACTGCCATTGAAGAGAGCAAAGACCTTGATGAGAATAAAATTCAAGAACTCATCAGTTCCCTTTAAACCTATGAGCTATCTCTGCCATCTCAAAGGAAGAGCAAATCACTTGCTCTCAAGACAATCAATGAGAGATTAGAAGCTTAAGACTCCTCGGATAAGGATGAGGTTGAAAAGGATGTGGCGTATCTTGCTAAGAACTTCCGTAAGTTCCTAAAGTTCAAGAGAGATGGAAAGTCTTTTGAGAAGGGAAAATTCTCAAAGTTCAAGAAGGACAAGAAAGACTTAAAGAAGAAGGATTCAAGAGACCCTTCACCATCTGAAATGGTCATGTGCTTTGAGTGCAAAGGGCATAGGCATGTGAAGAAAGAATGCCCCACGTATTTGAAAGCAAAGGGTAAAATCTTTGCAACTACCCTTAGTGACTCAGATGGTTTAAATTCAGATTCAGAAGAAAGCTATGATAGAGAAGGAAATTACTCCGCATTCATGACCATTGCACCCGTGGACTCATTGGAAGATTTAAGTCTTCTAGTGGAAGAACTTGGCGAGCACACTGAAGTAGAGTCTATGGGAATTGGGGAAGAATCCGATGATGGAGATGAAGGAACCAAGGAACTGCAAGAATCTTATAATTCTCTTCTTGAGAAAACCAGAGAGTATGCTAGAGTGGCCAAGGCAGCCATCAGAAAAATGAAGAAAGCTGAACAAGACTACAAGAGCATACTTGTAAGGTACAAGGAAACGAAGTGTGAAGTTGAGGCACACTCCAAGATCAAGTTTCTTGAGCTTGAAGTGATTCAAGCTAATGCCAAAGTGGAGCGCGTTGCCTCCAAGAAACTTGACGAGGTGCTTGCACATCAAAAGCCTTTTTCTGACCAAAGTGGCTTAGGATATTCCGGAGAGAGTAGTTCAAGTGCCGATGTGTCCAAAGAGATGAAATTTGTTAAAGCTAAGGAACCAATGGTAGTAGCACCTAGTGTTGAGAATGTAAAAGTGCAGAAGAAGCCAAATGGAACTGCTCAAAAGGTTTTGACAAAACCTCAAAATCCATATGTGGCCAAACCCAAGGTTAAAGGGAAATCTCTTCCAAAGTCTCAAAGAGGTCCTCAAGTTCAACACTTTTGTCACCATTGTGGAGTTAGAGGACACACAAGACCTAACTACTATAAACTTCACGCATTGAAGAAAGCAGATTCTCAAAGGCTAAAAGGACAAGGAAAGGGGAATTGGAACGCCAAGCAACCAAAAGGGCGAGAAGCTGATACCAGTTTTGGTGATATGATAAAGATAATAGATACCATCACTTCTTGCTTGGCAAGCTTTAGTCAAAGGTTTTAGAATCACAGCTCTAGTACCCAATCCTCTAGGGACATTACCCCAAATGCACGTGCCATGTGGGTGAAGAAAGGTACACATGCATAAGCATTAGATCATGTCCATGCATCAATTCTTTCTATATGTTGTAACTTTGGTTGGCTATTTGCTTATATTTCACTTTCTAGCATGTTTCTTTTCAAGTTTGTTTATACTTGTCATTTTTGGTGATCTTACTTTACATGTTCTATTTTTTAGTGTGTTGAAAAATTCAAAAACCCATAAAAATTGAAAAATCTCTAAATAGTTTGATCGCTTGTGTTGTGTATTTCACATGTGAGTTTGGCCTAGTACCTTCGTACTTTTGGCGTAGTGCATTTACGAGCTTAGCTTGTTATGTATGCACATTTATCTTTGTGGGAAAAATCTTGAAATCTATGTGTGACTGTTGTAAATCGATCTTCAAGCTTGTCATGAATGATTGGTCAATAGTCTTAATGGTTTGATACATGCATAGACTTGTGCCTATATATCTTCCCACACTTTTTATGTTTCTGCTTAAAGAGCTCAACCAATGTAAATCTCTAAAAGAGATAATGAGCTGCAAAAGCCGTCGCACATACTAGTATTTGACTAGGAAAAAGGGAAAGCGACTTGTATTGAAATGTATGGTGCCTAAAAAGCCAAAGGCTTATTTGCAAAATTGAAATATCAAAAATTTCAAGCACCGATCTCAAAATAAGATGTATTGTTCAAAAATGATCAAATGTTATGAATTGTAAAGAAGCAAAATGAAAAAGCTTCAAAGATATGTAATCATTTTTGTGGGAGGTCATATATGTTCATTTCTATAATTGAGATAGACCTCTTGACCTAGTCCCAGTTGTGTATGACTTGATTGAATTGATCATTGAAACTTCACTCTGGACTACGGACTATTCCACATTTGATACTCACACACAACACAAAAGACTTTTGTTCAATGGATGCTTATTTCATTTGTGTGATAGTACATGATCAAATGTGATGTGTATTCTCAAATGCTTGTCGATCAAACCCAAAAATATTTTTGAGTATTTTATATGTTTTTGAAAGTGTTTTTATTCTTTCGTGTTTTGAGTTTTTGTTAAAATTACATTTCTCATGTTTTTCATCAAAAACTTCTTCAGAGGCATTTTCGTGAGAGGCTTGCGACTAAGCTCTTCCTACAAAAATGAGTTAAGGCAAAATATAGAAAACACAAAATTTCAGACAGAGACTTTCGCGATTGTCTTGCGACTGTTTCGTGAGTAAAGTCTTCCTGCTAAATATTTTGTATTTTAGAGACATTTTTCATGAGTAACTTCGCGAGAAGCTAACCCACGTAAAACACGTGTTTTCAATTTTAAAGGGCTGATGTAGACAATTTTTCAAATCACTTGTTTTTCCCTCACTTTGCCTTCCTCGTGCCTCTCTTAACCCCAAACTGATTTTCACTCAAAAACCCAATCAAAATTCAAGAGAAAACGTCTTCAAATCATATCTAAGGTATGTCTATACAATCTTTTCTCTTTATTTCCTTAGATTATGCAGAAAATTTCTAGGTTTTACTTGAATTGGGGTATTTTTGAAAAAGGGTTGGGAACTTTAAATTTTGTGCAAATTTTATCAATTTCTTGATTGGGCTTTGTCCCATTTGGTTTGTTTGTGTTTGTGTTGGCCAATTGTGGCATTTTAACATGTATTTAGGCAAGATTCAATCATGTTCATGCATTGCCCACATGTTAATTTTATAGGTGCATACCAAGTGTTTGATAAAATGCCCAAATGGCATTTTGGTGTTGTTTTGGACTCCAATGAGTTCCAAACTTTGGAAATTACCATGATTATACATGTTTATCATGTTTTGATCATTGGTTGTGTATTTTACACACTTTGACCCAAATGTGCTTAGCCATGCCTTGCACATGCATCACATAGGCACACCACCTGCACACTTGATGCACACACTTGCTCACTTATCATGTTTTGCATATCACTCATGCCAGATATTTGTTGCTTACATGTTTAGCACTTATAACATGATTTTGTGACTTTGGTTATGTTCTTTTTAGGACTTTGTGCTTACTGTTATAGACTTGGATCTAATCAAGTTTGTGTTCCTGTTTTGTGTTTTTTGCACTTGTTTCTTTGTTGTGTGTATATTTTTGCAGATGTATCGCCATTCCTCTCACGGTAAAGAACCCGTGATTGACCTTACGTCATCACCTGTATCAAAAAGGACTCGGCATTCGTCCGAAGTCTCCAACAGCGAGAGATTCAAGACTTCCCTAGATTCTTAGACTTTCTCCAACATTTTTAAGGATGCCCCCATTGTGGTGGAACGTATTGTCTGGTTTGACACCCTGGGATCCATCTTTATCCCTAGGATTTTTGTAGATAAAGATTGGGCTAATCTATTCAGGAACTTCGAGGATTCGATTGATGAATTAGTTAAGGAGTTCTACTCGAATGCTAGATTCACCGAAGTTGAACTGAAGTGCTAGGTGAGAGGAAACGAATTTATCATCACTCTGGATTACCTTGCAAAGATCCTTCGAATCAATCGACCAGCAAATGTGGACATTTCTCCATATGATGACAGACTTCCTCCAGTGACAGATATTCTACAAATTCTTGGAGCTAATCATGAGGTTTTAGCCAAAGGAACATCTATTGGGACTACGAAGTTTGAACCTGAATTAAAGACACTCACATTGATTATGTTCTCCAATCTCTACCCACTATCTAACACAGGGTTCATCAATCTTGGAAGAGCACAGTTCTTGTGTGATCTCATCACAGGAACTCCGATTGATATTAGCGCTCATATCATCCAAATTATGGGGAAAACAACAGCAAGAACAGCAGCACGGACATGTCTTCCTTTCTGTAGTCTTATCATGAAAATCATGGTACTTAAAGGTGTTCGTCCGTCAAGAGATGGAACGATCCTAGTTCGTTAGTGCCCAATATCCATGTTGTCTCTTCAAATGAGCAAAAGTCACTCTTCTGCTGAACGAGAAAAGTAAAATCCGTCCAAAACACCAAAGAGTGAATCTGTTCCACATGTCACTCCTTCCGGTCATGGCTCAGCTGCTCACACTACCCCTAGACATACCAAGATTTCATCTCCTCACACTACTGAGTCGCAGACTACTAGCACTCAGCCAGGACAATCTAGCTCTCATGCTGACAAATTGACTATTTTGGTTAAAGGTTTGCATGAGCGTATTTCAGGACTTGCAAATGTCATCTACTCTACCAACAGCCAAGTTCAAATGCGTCTCACAACCATTGAGACTCAGTTAGATGTGATTCAATGCAAACTAGAGGAAAGCCTTTAGCTATTCGTGCCAAAAAGGGGGAGAGCAACTCACTATATAGATTGGACGATAGCATATAGTAAGGGGGAGAGCATCACAAGAAGGGAAGTGTGCATATTGAAAGGGGGAGTTTTGTGAGCTCAAAAGGAGAAAGCTGACACATACACACATACTTTTGGATAGTCTAACCATTGTTTGGCTAGTCTAGTTTACAACTTTTTAGTTTTTGAAGGCTAGTCGTGTTTATAGTTCATTTCATGTTTACTTTTATAGCCTTTATAACTCTTGGATATTTACATTGCTTTCTTTTAAAGCTTTAAGTACTTTGGTTTAAAACTTTTAGTTTATATTGAGTACTTTGTTTTTATATCCTTGCTTTGTAGCATTTTTTAAGTACTTTTAGATTTTGTTGCATTATCTTGAGTACTACACACTTGTGCCCTTGTTGGATCTTGTATCCTTGATGCAAATGCTTCTTGTATTTCGCATTGGTTGTGTGTTGGACATGCAATTGTGTTTTGCATCGATCTTAATTGCATTGCGTGTCCAGATGATGATTTTCTAGATAAATGTTCATTGTAGTCATTCTTTAATGACTGTTCCTGTTTGATCAAGATATGCTTAACTGTTTATATAGTGTTTATTACCTTGATCGCTTTTTACTTGCTCATATACGTACCATGTATTCAACTTGTCATAAGCTTAATGAAAGTTTTGTTTGTGTGCGAGTGTTTCAGGTTATAGGTATATACAAGCAAGTGCTTCAGATTCTAGATTAGGTGTGAGTGAGTTTTACCATTGTTCCTAAACTCACGTTTAAGTCTAGAGTCTGTTTTAGGGGTTTTGTCACGGAATAGCCAAAGGGGGAGATTGTAAAGTTGTGATTTACAACTATTTTATGTTGGCTTTAATTCCATGCCAAATTTGATTGTAATTATATTCAATCTTTTGTACCCAGTTTTTTATGTGAGATTTTATTGTAAGGGTTACGTATAAGAGAGTGTGTGAAGACTCAAGGCAATTGAAGACCAAAGAAGTTTTCGCAGGTAGCTCGCGAGTAGCCTTCCCGCGAAGTGAAGCATGCGCTCAGCACATGACTGGAATGCGAAGAGTTATGACAGATGGTGACAGCTGGTTTTTGCGTATGTCTCGCGAGTAAGGCCTTCCCGCGAGATACCCGCGAAACATTCTGTTTTGCTATTTTGTCATATCTAATACACCCTGTTTCTACCCACACGATATATACCCAAATTACCCACATATGTTGAGGAGTGTTTTTCAGAGAGAAAACCCTAGCCACAACCTTTGACAGTTAGAGTTTGTTATACCCACAATCTTCTACACAATCCATTGTGGTTTTCCTCAACACCTACCTCTCCATTTCCAAATCCTTGAGAGGTTGATAGCCCAAACACTTACCACACTATCCTGAGTGTAAAGTGAGGTTTTGGTGTTGATGGAAAGCATTGGAAGAAGCCATTTTTCTGGTGGATGCAATTAGGATGAATTGCGTGATCCAGAGAGCTAGAGAAGACAAGGCTTGGTGAAGTCAGTTGGTAGTAGGATCTTGGAGAGCTCGAGTACATGGGGTAGACTAGGTGAATGTTCAGATAGTGTGTAAAACACCTATGAACGTTTAGACCCCCAAATTACAAATTACCAACACAAGCTTATAATCAAACAATGTATGTACGAAATATGATAATAAGCTAAAACAGAATTGGTAAAATAATTTAAACCAAAATTAATCACAACCACAGCAGTAATTAAAAGGCAAAGATTAAGGGAAGAGAGATGCAAACACAAAGACAACACAGCGATGTGTTATCGAAGAGGAAACCGAAGTCCTTGGCGTAAAACCTCTCCGCCGCCCTCCAAGCGGTCAATAATCCACTAGAGAATAAAGTTGGGATACATGAACAGCAGAAGACCCTTCAAGCCTAATCTACCTAGTGTACCTAAGCCCTCCAAGCTTCTTGCTCCAACGAGGTTACGCCGAACCTTTGTCTTGTCTAGCTTACTGGATCCCGCAATTAGCCCATTGCATCAACCAATATCAATTGGTCCTTTCCTAACTGCTTCCCAAGCACCAAATAACCTCCTCACAGATATGGGTATGGTGAGATAAGGATTTGGCTAAATGTACCTCTCAAGGATGTAACAATGGGAGAGGGTGAGAGTAGAGGAATTTGGAGAATCAAAGGATGAAGATTGTGGATGAGTCAATCTTGTTTTTCTCTAGGGTTTCTCTTTCAAAATTCTCTCTGGAAGCTCTCTACATTTCGTGGGTATAAGAGTATTTATAATAGGGTGTGTATGGAATGCGAAGAGTTAGTTACAGCCAAACAGGGTGTTCTGGCGACTTGAGCTCGCGATTGGAACGAGTCGCGAGTTTGAGTCGTGAGCTAACTACCTTGCCAGATTGGAGATTTTGTCCTGTAGTGCAACAGTTGGCATGAACCTTTAGCTCCCCCTGCATGCTTTACACGTGTGCCATTTCTGGTGACTTGCCAGTCGCGAGATCCAATTGCGAGATCCAGTCGCGAGGCTCTTCTTGATTGCACACTCTTGAGCTTTTCTTCCCCTCTCTCACACACTACCCTTACATGATTCCCACCTAAATACAGGGTTTCTAAATGCTGAATTACAAACAAATTGGCATGGAATAAAGCCAACAAAATGGTTGATTAAATTCAACCTTACAATCTCCCCCTTTGGCTATTCCGTGACAAAACCCTAAAACAAACTCTAGGCTTAACATGTGAATTGGGAACAGTTGAACAACACTCACTCACACCTAACTCTAGAATCTGTGAAGCTCTTGAACCATACGGACAAGTATATCCTGAAAACAACAACACAATATGATCATTGTATGCAGAAAACTTGAAATACATATGGAGCAAGCACAATGCGATCAAGCAAAAAGGAATGAAGCAATAAAGCATGACTTGACCAAAAATGAACAATTACTATAAATAGTGATCACAGTGATCATTCACATAAGGAATGAACATCTGGACATGCAAGCAAATAAGCTCAATGCAAAATATCATTTGCATGTCCAACACTCAACCGATACAACAACACAAGGTAATTGCATCAAGGATATAAAATCCAACAAGGGCACAAGAGTGATGTACTTAAAGAAATGTATAACATTAACAACAAGTACTAAGCTACAAAGCATGGGTACAAATAATATAGTTAATATAACACAAAGCTCTTTCTCTCTTTCTCCCCCTATCATATCACTCCCCCTATTATGAATCATAGGAGCTGTGATGAACTTGGAACATATATACCTGTAACCTGAAACACTTGCACAAAACACATTAGACTCTCAAGGTAAAGCAAGTAATAAAAGGAAAATTATAATGTAACAAGTAAATTGCGATCAAGTAAACATGATGTGAAACATATGAGCAACTTGATCATACACCAAAACAGTCATATAGAAATGACAACAATGATCACATAGCGGAGCAAATGATCATCCGAATATGCATTCAATGAAGCACAATAGCATAATGATGTATGCATGTCCATCACACAAACACGATGCAATGAGAACAACAAAGCATAGATACTAAACATAACTCAAAGCACCATAAAGCAAACAAGAAATCAACCATAAAGAAAAACAAACAAAACAAAGTTTTCTTATTAACTTAATGTCTTCTCCCCCTTGGTATATGCATCTCCCCTATGGAATATCTCTTCCCCTACAAATGTGCATGAGAAATAGAATTTCTCCCCCTAAGAATGTGCACAAAAGTCATATAGAAATAACAAAACTCTCCGGTATACTCTCTAGAATATACTCTCCCCTTTTTTGTCACGAATAAGAAGAAATGAGGGCAAGAGATGAAGGTACGACAATGATAATAATGCATGAGGGGTGCGAGATGAATGAGAAAATGAAGCTTAAACCTAAGATAAAACAAAATGCTACAAAGCATAAGGTAAACATGACATGCTAGGATGAAGAAACAAGGTATAGACCAATGCATGACAAGGGTAGCAAATGTGTGTGCAAGAGGTGGCTATGTGCAATTCATGACCAAAGCATGGAAAATGCACATGTGGGGCAAGGTGTGTTAAATACACAACCAATGAACCAAACATGATCCTAATGAGGAAACATGAGATACCCCAAAGTTTGGTACTCATCGGAGTCCAAACAAGTGAGAAAATGCCTAAGAGGCATTTTATCAAACACTTAACGTGCACACTATGAACAACAATGTAAAACAATGCATGAATATCATGAAATCCACTCTTAATACATGTTCTTTTTGTCACAAAGGGCCAACACCCAAAACAAAACATCAAAAGAAACCCATCCCATACAAAAATTTGACAAAAATTAAGTCTCCCCAACCCCTATGATGAAAATCCCAACCAAGAGCACAAAGACTCTCCAAAACATAATCTAAGGATCAAAATCAAAGAAAAGAGTTTAGAATTATCTTAGAGATGTTAATGGAATGAAAAACCATTCAAATTGATTAGGTTTTGATGTAAAAGAATTGAAAGAGGGGTTTAAGAGATGATGTGAGAGGTTTAAAACAGGTTTCCCACGAAAAGTCCTTTAAAAAGCTGTTTCTGGGCGTTTTGCGACTGGCGAGTTGTGAGTGAGTCGCAAAACCATTCTGTGTAAACTCGCGACTGGGTCTCGCGACTAGGCGAGTAGCCAAAACGAGTAGCCAAAACTCGTTACTCGCGAGAGTAGCCAGAATGAGTAGCCAAAAATTCTGATACTTGTTTTTCAACACAGAACATGCTTAAACAATGAAAAACAAGTAGTAAGCACTAAATATGAACACAAAGATTGATAAAAATCACTTCCAAATACATATAAAATGATCAATTTTTTTTTTTGGATTGATCCATATATAGTTGAGCACACACACATTACATTTAAACAAGTACAATCGAACAAATGAATAAGGCATTCATTGAACATTAGGCATGTGTGTTGTGTGTGTGTATCAAATGTGGAATAGTCCTTAGTCTAGAGTGAAGTTTCAATGATCAATTCAATCAAGTCATACACAACTAGTACTAAGTCAAGTGGTCTATCTCAATTATAGAAATGAACATATATGACCTCCCATAAGAAAATGATTACATATCTTTGAAGCTTTTCATTTGGCTTCTTTACAATTCATAACATTTGATCATTTTTTATGTTTACATTTTTTTTTTTTTGAGATTGATGCCTGAAATTTTTGATATTTCAATTTGATGAACAAGCCTTTGGCTTTTTGGGCATCATACATTTTCATATAAGTCGTTTTCCCTTTTTCCTAGTCGAATACTAGTATGTGCGACGGCTTTTGCAGCTCATTATCTCTTTTCATTTTGAGATTTACATTGGTTGAGCTCTTTAAGCAAAAATATAAAAGAGTGGGAAGATATATAGGCATAAGTCTACGCATGTATCAAAACCAACATGACATATGATTAATCATTCATGACAAGCTTGAAGATAGATTTACAACAATCACACAAAGATGTCAAGATTTTTCCCACAGAGATATAAGTGCATAAAGAACAAGCTAAGCTCGTAAATGCACAAAGCCATTTGTACGGAGGTACAAGGCAAAACTCACATGTGATATGTGCTTAAATATATACGATCAAACTTTTTGAATTTTTCACTTTTTATGTGGTTTTGGATTTTTACTCACACAAAACTAAAACATAAAAGTAAGATCAAAACAGAAACAATGCATAAAAAGAAATGCAAGATGCACAAAATGCATGAAGATATGACATTCAATGCATGAAGGGTCCTACAAAGTTCGAAAGAATTAGATCAAGGACCAAAAGAGCAAAAGCTCAACCATAGGAACCCTTCCTCATCCAAATAAAACGATTGTTTAGAATGAGTGTCTCATTAAAAGTGAGACGAGGGTTGGAAGAATGAGAACCGGAGATGCACATAGACAAGGAGTTAAGAGAATTAAACACTTTCTTTAACAACATGCTATTTTTACTCAAATCCGGTTTACCCTTTTTAGCACAACTTCCATGAAGCTCAAGTTTCTCTTTTCTTTTGATTCTTTTAAGAGCATGAAACTTAGAGCAATGAGGTCTTAGATGACTAGAAGCACCACAATGGTGACACACAATGTGTTTAGGTCCACTAGGCTTTTTGGGAAGGGATCTAGCAACATGGTTTTGTTCCCTCTTCAACTTATAACATTGAGGTCTTATATGACCAATCACACCACAATGGTGGCAAGTTGGAACAAACTTAGATCCATCCAAAGCCTTAGGTTGAGACCTAAACGGAGGCTTTGACTTAAGAGCCTTTCTCTCCACCTTTTGAGTTCTTTTGTGTAGAGAAATGTACATCGATTTGCCCTTAGAGGTAGAACACACATTAGGCACAAAATCGGGTACCACAACATGATTGCAACATATATTATCATCCTTTTTAGTAATAGGTTCAGCAATCAAACACTTGGCATGCATTTTCAGAGATTCATTCTCAAATTTTAGCTCATTAACGAGTTTGTTAGATAAAACAAGTTTAGCATCCAAGTCCACATTCAAACACTCAAGCTCCTTCAGCTTTTCAAGAGAATTTTCAGCAAGTTTCTTATATTTCTCAACCAATTTGTTGGATTCACTGAGTTTAGCAATCAAATCATCATTTTCATAAAATAACTTGCTCAAATTCTTTTGAAACTTCTTAGCATTTTTCTTGAAGAGTTTGTCATTTGGAATATCAACAATACCCAATGATTTAAGTAACATGTCATCACAATCATGAGGATAAACACTCATAGAAGCATTTTCACAAACACGTGGCATACTATAATCATCAACATCCAAAACATGCATAGAAGCATACAAAACACCATCCATGGTAATAAACACAAGGGGTCAAGGATCACATTTAGGTAATGAAACCAAACAAGTATACTCGCTCTGATACCAATTGAATGTTCAAATAGTGTGTAAAACACCTATGAACGTTTTGACCCCAAAATTACAAATTACCAATACAAGCTTATAATCAAACAATGTATGTGCAGAATATGATAATAAGCTAAAATAGAATTGGTAAAACAATCTAAACCAAAATTAATCACAACCACAGTGGTAATTAAAAGGCAAAGATTAAAGGAAGATAGATGCAAACACAAAGACAACACAACGATGTGTTATCGAAGAAGAAACCGAAGTCCTTGGCGTAAAACCTCTTCGCCGCCCTCCAAGCGGTCAATAATCCATTAGAGAATAAAGTTGGGATACATGAACAGCAAAAGACCCTCTAAGCCTAATATACCCAGTGTACCTAAGCCCTCCAAGCTTCTTGCTCCAACGAGGTTATGCCGAACCCTCTATCTTCTCTAGCTTACTAGATCCCGCAATTAGCCCATTGCATCAACCAATATCAATTGGTCCCTTCCTAACTGCTTCCCAAGCACCAAATAACCTCCTCACATATATGGGTATGGTGAGATAAGGATTTAGCTAAATGTACCTCTCAAGGATGTAACAATGGAGAGGGTGAGAGTAGAGGAATTTGGAGAATCAAAGGATGAAGATTGTGGATGAGTCAATCTTGTTTTTCTCTAGGGTTTCTCTCTCAAAATTCTCTCTGGAAGTTCTCTACATTTCGTGGGTATAAGGAAATTTATAGTAGGGTGTGTATGGAATGCGAAGAGTCAGTTACAGCTAAACAAGGTGTTCTGGCGACTTGAGCTCATGACTGGAACGAGTCGCAAGTTTGAGTCGCGAGCTAACTGCCTTGCCAGACTGGAGATTTTGTCCTATAGTGCAACAGCTGGCGTGACCCTTCAGCTCCCCCTGCATGCTTCACATGTGTGCCATTTCTGGCGACTTGCTAGTCGCGAGATCCAGTCGCGAGGCTCTTCTTGATTACACACTCTTGAGCTTTTTTTCACACTCTCTCACACACTACCCTTACATGATTCCCAGCTAAATACAGGGTTTCTAAATGCTGAATTACAAGAAAATTAGCACGGAATAAAGCCAACAAAATGGTTGATTAAATTCAACCTTACACTAGGCTTGGAGGGTCTTTTGTTATTTGTGTACTCCAAATTATTCTCTAGTAGATCGATTTAATGCTTGGAGGGCGGCGGAGAGGTTTTTCGCCAATTTCTTCGGTTTACTCTTCGATAACACTTCAACGTGTTATCTTGTGTTTGCATTCTTCTTACCTACTCTTTTAAGCTTTCATTTTACTGCTGTGATTTGATGAATATGGCTTAGAGTAGTTTTATTGTTTATCTGCTTGCATTTAATCTATTCCGCACTTAGTTTAAGTTAGAGTAAAATCAACCGAGCCGCTAATTTTAATTTGGGGGTCTAAACAGCTCTTGAAATTCCCTCTTGCTGGTATCTATAATCAATATAATATATATATATATATATTTATATATATTTGATAATGTTGGTATCTATGATCAATAAATCTTTTTTCGATAATGCTCGTTGGGACCTAATTTTTGCAAGTTTACTTCACCGCTAAAACTTTTTTATTTAATATCTTTCTATCTGATTGTCTAATTAAGGCTCGTGAATTGTCGTTTTAGTCTTTATGAGTTCAAAATTTATATCATGTAATGCAATTAGAAATTGAAAGTTCAAGATTTATATCATGCAATTCAATTAGGAATTGAATGGTCAAAATTAGTAAATTATAGTTTATCCATATGATGTAATATGCAATAGGATGCAAGATGTAATGCAAATGAGGTTAAATGAGAGTTGCAAAATAGGGTGTCTATAATTTGATAATTTTTTTTTTGACAAAATAATTTGATAATTTGATTATTACAACTATTGACAGGGTAAATGTGTTTAGGGTCTTGTTAATGTCGGGGTGCACGACTGCACCAAGAGTCCAGCCCACATTGATTTACAAGCTTGCCACGTGAAGGCTTCTATTTCAAGTGGAAATAGGAAAACGTGACTACAAGGTTTAAGACTTCTAATTCAAGTACTACTAGTCGCTAACCCGTGCGATGCATGAAAAACTTTGCATAAATGTATAATATAATTAAATTTATCATAAATTGAAACAAATAAAATTCATCTCTATATGCTTCTAATCTTCATTATTCACGTCAACAAAAAAATTGGTAAGCATTAAAAACCATAAAATGTTGGCTTAAAGAGGATTCATATGCTTACAAAATAGTTGATGTGAACAATAGATAAATTTTAGCACCATTTCAAATGTTCAAAGCTTTTATTAGCATGTCAATAACTTTGTAGTTCAACTGAGGCCTCTTGGTCTTTCCAATGGAGACATTCAGGATTTATATCTATGTCCCCCAACTATTGAATTATTATAAAAAAAAAAAGTACCATTGATAATTTAACCTTTAATTCTACTCACAACTAATTCAAACTACAAAATACTTTTTAAAAATAAAAAATAGAATAATATATCATACACTTCATATTCCATTGTAATTATATAATTGAAAAGCGAAACATGATTTAGCCAAAGTGATATATTTATACTTTTATAGCACGTTTAAGGTAACTGATGCCAAAATTCTTATAGTTTAGTGGCATAGTGTACTTTTTCTTTATAAGAGGAATCAAGGTTCAAATTCCTCTCCCCTTCCATTGTTGCAACTATCAAATTATAGATAAATAAATAAAGTTAGGTGACCAATTACCATCTCATATAAGTTATACTTTTACATTCAAAATTAAAATCTTTGATTCTAAATTACTATCTAACACAATCATAAGCATTAAATAGTGACAGAAGCCGTAAGAACTATAAAACCAACAATCTTAAATGGTTAAGTGTAATCACAAAAAAAAAAAACTGCTATCATGAATCTGTTAGGATATGTGCTCTTTAAATCCTATTGTATGATGCTATGTATGACATTATGTATGATATTATGTTGTGATTAATAAAGTTGTTTTATTATTATCTAAGATAATGGTAACATGAATATTTAGACATTATCATATAGTCCATAAAATGCATAGTATGTGATTTATGTGATTTAGTCACAAAAGATATAAATCACAAGTTCTTTGTAAACTCAAAATTTTAGTTCGTAGTCGGTGATGAAATTGGGCATTTCATTTGCGAAGACTATAACATATCAACGAAGATGATTTGTCTTGATCATGGAAGTGGAGACTTTTAGTTGATATGTTTTAAGTGTTAAGACATATTGAACTGGACCGCTGTGAGATTTATTATTCTATTAACGACTGTCAAATGAATAATAAATCTCATGACTTCTATTTACAACAACTCTTAATCATGAGAGAATAATGAACCTAATCATGAAGTGTAGGTTGCTTTGATATATCAAGAGTGAGATCTAAAGTTACAATCAAAACCTTAGTATGTTGGGCAGCCACATTTAATGTTGAAAGAACATATATTCTGAAGATGGAATTCATAATCTCTTAACAGAGATATAAAATATTCCCTTGAGATAAATTTAATGAGTTTGTTTATTCAGAATGTTGGGCCTAACTACTTTAGTAAGAAGTTACTAAGCTATATATTTATGAAATTGGATTTCATAAATATATGATGAATAACCTAAAAGATTAAACCGAGTACTCAAGGATTAAGATGTAATAATCTTCAAAGTAGTAGTCAACATTCATGACTTTGTATTACTACAAATATTTTAATGAAAGGATTAAATGTATAATAAAGTCTTGGGATATAATTTATTAATAAGGCCTAGAGTGCAATTATATTTATATAGTAGAATTAAATATAATTAATGGTAATTTTGGGCTTGTCAAGAGTTGACAGAAAGGTCCAAAACCCATTAGAGCTATTGTCTTATTTGTCCCTTTTGGTCCAATTCAAAGCCACATACTAAAGTCTAATTGGAATGGCCCAAAAGGCTAGCCCAATTAGATAATCAATTATATATAAGGATGTTAAGGACATATTTTATGTAATTTGCTAATCTTTTGACAAAACGCACTTTACTTGTAATTTGGTAGATCTAGGATGTGTTTAATACTTCAAGAAACATGTTGTTCAAGTCTAGTATTAAAGCCATGAAGATTGAACCAAGAAACAAGTGAAGAAAAGCTGTTCATTAAAGCTGGACAGATAGCTCGACACTTGCAAACAGATAGCTTGACAGCTGCTCGACACCTGGCTATTTATCGAGCTCTTAAGGTGTTTCTTATCGCAATCTTGATAGCTGGTGGATCGATCGAGAAAGCTCCTGTCCCCTCGACACCTCCTCGACACCTCCCAATCGATCGAGGTTACGGGAAATCAGAATTTTTAGATCTGATTTTTGGGCCAGGCTTTTGTATTTGTGTAGGGTTTCTTTTCTCACAACCCTAGACCTATATAAGGCTTATTTTAGAGGCCGTCACATAAAAGAATACAAGGAGAACATAAGCAAAAGGTGACCGATACCTTATTCTCTCTAAAAGAAGCTACTGCGTCTTTGCGCCTTAGGGTTTTGTAACCGTGCTTCTTGATCTTCATTGTTGATGAAGTAAAGAACTTTGTAGCCAACATATTCTTCTAGTTGGTGATTGAATTTGCGTACTGGGATCCGCGCAATTGGTTAGTCACGTACTGGGATTCGTGCATCATCAAAGGGTGGCGTTCATATATTGAAGAGTTTAGAAGTTCTGAAGCGGTAGAAGGTTTCTGCTGTGAGTTCATCTACGGGGATTGTAGAGTTTAGGGACAAAAGTTTTGTACTAGATCTGAAACTTCTTTTCATTATAGTGGATTGCTTTTCGGGAAGGTTTCCCCCTAGGTTTTTTTACTGTGAAATTAGTTTGTTTCATTGGTTTTCCTGGGTCATCATTTCTTGTCTTATTTACTTTTCCGCTGCATATGATTTTGACTTGATATTGATGTTTGTTTGTTTTAACAAGATTTATTCATAATAAACCTAATTAACGACTTGTGTTTAAAACTTGTTAATTCTATCAACCGGGGTCTAAATTTTCCAACAAGTGGTATCAGAGCACTTGTCCAAACAAGTGGTATCAGAGTGGGTACACTCTGATTGGATTAATTTCCTGAGTGTGATCCTTGACCCCCGTTGTCATGGAAGCTCTTGATTGCTTTGATTTGCTTAATCTTGTGTTGAATGATGATGATGATGTTCAAGATGCCTATTGCAAGCTTTATAATTTTTGTATGAAATCTCTTGAATGTTCTACAAAATTAAAAGCTAAATTTAAAAAGGTTAAGCTTGAAAAGGATGATTTGATTGCAAAATTGGATGAAGCCAATAATTTGAATGAGAAATTTAAAAATCAAATTTCATCTCAAGAGGACAAAATTAAGAGTTTGGAAGAGCAACTAGTTGAATCTAAAACTGAAGTTGAAAATTTAACTAGTGCCAAACTTCTTGTTGAGCCTAACTCAAAGGAAAAAGGTGTTTATATTCCTCCATTTAAAAGGAATAATGAAGAATTGAAGGTTAATTCTGCTAGGATAGACAAAGGTAAAATATCTGATGTTAACGCTGAAGTTTCTAAACCTATATCTAAAACTCCTCCTAGGTTGAATGAAAAATTTGTTTTTGTCCCCACTTGTCATCATTGTCATATTATTGGTCATATTAGGCCAAATTGTCCTAAGTTGAGGTCTCTGTCAACCTCTAAGGCTAGACCTTCTTCAAGGAAGCCGAGTAGCTCTAAAACTACTCATGTTTGTCACCATTGTGGTGTTTCTGGACACATTCGTCCTAATTGCTTTAAGTTGTATCCTCAAAAGCAAGTATCCAAACGGTCACAGGTTTCCTCTCAAGGACCTACACCTTTGTTTGGAGAGTTCTTAAAAGTTTTGATCTTTTTAACTCAATTTCAGGAGAATTTTAATTCTTCTATGTCCTTTAGTAGACATACTAGGACACATGCCAAAGACTCGTGCTGTGTGGGTGAGAAAGGAGCCTAAGACTTAATTGTCTTTTCTGTTTGTCCTTTGCTTTAATTCTTTCTATCTAAAGTAGGACTCTGTTTGCTTGATTTCTTATCTACTTTTGGAATCATGCTTTCATGCATTTGCATCCTTCTATCATGCCTTCATACATATGCATCTTTCTTTCATGCTTTCATGTTGTTTGTCTGTTTTTGTTTGGTTGTTTAGTTTTTATTTTGTTTTGTTTTCAAAATAAAATAAAAAGGAAAAATCAGAAAAATACAAAAAAAGTATGTGTTTTGTGTACATTGGTATTTGTGTACCTTGGATGGCCATTGAAACAAAGTTTTCTCAACTTTGTATCCCTTGTAGCTTAGATGAGCATCTCTATGCACAACTAAGCAAGTGAGCTTTGTGGCTCTTGTTTGTGATGAGTAAGATTAAGTTGTTTCTTATACTTAACACTCGTATCACTCTTTTTGACGGGAATGATTAGAAAATCCTAAGAGAAAGGCATAAATAACCATCTCACCACTGTTGCCTGCCAATCATAATGACACATGTATGCTTCGGCATAGCAAAAGTGCAGTGTCAATGACATTTGTGTGCTTAGGCATAGCAAAATTGGAATGTCATATATCATTGGGTATTTCTTTTCTCTCTCTTGTATGCCCATACATGATATGCTTAATAGAAAAATATGCAAAGAAAAATCAAAAGCAAAAAGATAAAAAATGCTTTAAATATGATTGCAAGCGCGTTTTCTAAGAGATGTGAGAGTTATATGATGTACCTCGAAGGTGATAATCCCAATCAAACAGTTATGATTGTGTGTGAGTTAAAGTGATTTACTCATATCTCAAATTGTCATAACATGTTGACACTTATGCAACCTTGCAATGTTCTTCACACACGACACGCAATATTCTTTGCTACTCTTGATACATGTGCAGGTACAATGTGATTTGGCCATCACAAGGTTTTACATATGTTAATGTATGCTCACTAAACTGTCTTGACTTTTTTTTGAAATATAAAATTGGTTAGACTTGTTTAGTGTGTGTGTGTGTTTTGGGATCTATGTGCATAACATTTTTCTTGTTAAGAGATTTGTTTTTCACATGTTTTGCATCCTTCTTTTATCTTGTCATCCATAGCATCTTGTTTCGTTACATTCATGCATTTTTATGGATTTCTTATGCCCCCTCGATCATCCTTGATCATCTTTATGTCTCTCGGGTGAAGCTTTTTAGCTTCTTGTACCCTTTGTCAATCATGACGAAAAGAGGGAGAAATTGTGGAGAATATGTGGTTTCTTTTTAAGATTCTACATGTTAGGGGGAGAAATACATTCCTTTGTAAGGGGGAGATGTGTTTCATCTTGTTAGGGGGAGTGCTTACTTCCTTCTTCTTGTACACCGGTCTTGTGACCATGTTTACATACATTGTGATTATCTTTGTTGATGTATGTCTTCTTCACCTATCTCTACATGTGTTGTTTCTTTTCTCTCTTTATACACATGTTTCATTACTTGTATGCAATCTATTATTTCTATTTCACACTAAGATGCCTTGATGAGTTTTGTTTAAAGTGTTTCAGAAATACAGGTTGTCAAAGTCTACTTGCCATAAACTCTCTTCTTGCAAAGTTTTTCAAGAGTTTGTGTTAGGATAGATATTATTGTATTTAACAAGTGAATATGAGTTGAGTGATTTATGACTTCTCTCATATGTTCATTTGTTTGTTGTGGTTTTGTCACGGATTGCCAAAGGGGGAGACTGTTAAGGACATATTTTATGTAATTGGCTAATCCTTTGACAAAGCGCACTTTACTTGTAATTGGGTAGATCTAGGATGTGTTTAATATTTTAAGAAACATGTTGTTCAAGTCTAGTATTAAAGCCATGAAGACTGAACCAAGAAACAAGTGAAGAAAAACTGTTCATTAAAGCTGGACAGATAGCTCGACACCTGCGGACAGATAGCTCGACAGCTGCTCGACACCTGGCTATCTATCGAGCTTTTAAGGTGTTTCTTATCGCAATCTCGACACCTTCTTGACAGCTGGTGGATCGATGGAGAAAGCTCATGTCCCCTCGACAGCTTCTCGACACCTCCTTGACACCTAGTTATCTATCAGGGTTTAAAGCTCGACACCTCCTTGACACCTCCCGATCGATCGAGGTTACGGGAAATCAGAATTTTCAGATCTGATTTTTGGGCCAGGCTTTTGTATTTGTGTAGGGTTTCTTTTCTCACAACCCTAGACCTATATAAGGCTTATTTTAGAGGCCGTCACATAAAAGAATACAAGGAGAACATAAGCAAAAGGTGACCGATACCTTATTCTCTCTAAAAGAAGCTACTGCGTCTTTGCGCCTTAGGGTTTTGTAACCAAGTGCTTCTTGATCTTCATTGTTGATGAAGTAAAGAACTTTGTAGCCAACATCTTCTTCTAGTTGGTGATTGAAGTTGCGTACTGGGATCCGCGCAATTGGTTAGTCACGTACTGGGATTCGTGCATCATCAAAGGGTGGCGTTCATATATTGAAGAGTTTAGAAGTTCTGAAGCGGTAGAAGGTTTCTGCTGTGAGTTCATCTACGGGGATTGTAGAGTCTAGGGACAAAGGTTCTGTACTAGATCTGAAACTTCTTTTCATTATAGTGGATTGCTTTTCGAGAAGGTTTCCCCCCAGGTTTTTTTACTGTGAAACTAGTTTGTTTCATTGGTTTTCCTGGGTCATCATATCTTGTCTTATTTACTTTTCCGCTGCATATGATTTTGACTTGATATTGATGTTTGTTTGTTTTAACAAGATTTATTCATAATAAACCTAATTAACAATTTGGGTTTAAAACTTGTTAATTCTATCAACCAGGGTCTTAATTTCCCAACAAGTGGTATCAGAGCACTTGTCCAAACAAAGGAGAGAAACATACAGAATTTAAAAATGCATGAAAATGGTATGTATGTGAGTGTAAGCCACTCTCTTATTCTTCCTTGAACACATATGTGTAAACTGATTGAGAGACCACACTTCTTGAGCATAAGTGGAATTGAAGTGAAGATTAAAAGTGTTCCCAAGTAATTATAATCTTTGGTTTTGAATTTCACCGCACTAAGGTACACTCTCTTGTACTTAAATTCTGAAATTTACGTAGTACATGTTATCAATTGCGAATGAAGTAGATCCGTTAATTTTCCGCTGCGTATGTTTTGTATGCGATACAAACTATGTTTTTCCAACAATTGGCATCAAAGCGGTCTTCAATTTCAAATTTGTATAATATGTTTTGTGAGTTTTGGAATCAAAGATAGTAATTTCATGATGTTAGAAGATTCTACATCAATTTTCTGCAAGGTTATTGAAATTATTGTTTGATAAAAATTGATATTGATGTTGTTTAAGTTTGATATTAAGTATGTTAGATTGAACTTTAAGGCTATAGCATCAATGGAATTCAGTTTTTTATCACAATCTCAATCTATTATGTTCATATGATGGTAGTTTGTTCATGAAAACCGTTGAAAACTGCTTCCGAAAAATTCTAGAAAAATTCAATTTCACGAGTTTCGATCGATCGACAATCACCTTCGATCGATCGAGTGAGACAGAAACCTCTTGGAAATTTCATCACATGTTTCAATCGATCGAAATTTATTTTGGATCGATCGAATGTTCCTTTTCGATCGATCGAATAGCAATCGAAAGTCGATCGAATTGGACAAAACCTATGTGATGATTTTCTTTATATTTTCAATTGATTGAAAATTGCTTCCGATCGATCGAATGTTCTTTTTTGATCGAGCGAGTAGCGATTGAGTATCAATCGATCTAGGCAGAAGGTTTGGTACAAATTTCTTCACTTTTTTGATCGATCGAGAAAAAGGTTCGATTGATCGAATGCTGTGAATTTTGAATTTTTCTAAGTGTTTTTACACTTTAAAAGTGCAAGGCTATGTGTAATGAGATTACACATGATTTCTAATTAAAAAAAATTTCTTTTAAAATATCTAGTGGGAGAGAGATACAAGGGTTGGATCTCACGGCCTCCATTATCGGTTCATAGTTGTGTGGGTAAGCACCTCCTCTTGGCATATATGCATCGCGATCCTAAAGGAGGGTGTTTACTTTATAGTACTACAAGATTGAACTTATCCGTTTAAAGTAGTGTGAACAAGCACCTCGTTTTGGCGTATATGCCTCGCGATCCCAAAGGAGGGTGTTTTATTTCCATGGTACTACAAGTTTAAACACTATAAAGGAGATGAAATGTGGCTACACATGATTCTAGATAATGGTGTACACTAGACTAAGTATAATGTTAACCTCCCAAAGGAGCTATGTCGTTATTTACTTAGAGGCTAAAGTTAATACGGCATATTATTAGTGTTTGATAAGAGTTATCATGATAGCACTAATAATGAGAATAGTTCTCAATCAATCATGATGTTTATAATATACTTGCTACCAAGGAATTATAGACATGGATTGAGTTGTCGTTGCATATATTATGTTATGGTTTTATTAAGGTTCTATAACATATGTTTATATGCTAAATTGATAATGCTATATTCATGTTTGTTATTTTCAGATTTAAATCGTGGCATCTTTTAGCCTAGTTGTTGCTATTCTTAATCAAAACAAATTGATTGGATCTAACTATGTTGACTGGAAAAGAAACTTGGACATTGTTCTCACTCTTGAAGAGCACAAATTCGTGCTTTATGAATCTTGTCCTAACTTCCCATCATTGGATGCTCCTCTTGAGGAAAAACAGCGATATGATCGTTGGTAGAAATCTAATGAGATGACCAAGTGCTATATCCTAGCATCTATCTCAAAGGTTCTACAACATTAAATGCAGGATGTAAAACTAACTTCAGACATAATGCTAAGTCTGAAGGAGATGTTTGATGATAAGGGTTTTAATAGTTCATTCCTTCTTGAAACATGTTTAGTACAGAATCCCACGAGTTCCTAGTGTGTGGATTCAGGTTGTACTAATCATATTTGCAATTCTTTGCAAGGGTTCCAGGAGACCAAAAAGCTGAATAAAGGGGAAATGTTTCTTATTTTGGCTGATGGGAGTAGAATTCCAGTTGTAGCTGTTGGAGTGTTTAATTTGTGTTTTGGTTCTAGAGTTTCAATATTGAAAGACTGTTTGTATGTACCTAATGTTCATAGAAATTTAATTTCTGCAACTTATTTAGGCAGACATGGATATTATGTTATCTTGAAAGACAATATTGTAATAAAGAAGGATAAACTGTTTATCTGTTTTGGCAATATTGTTGATGGTCTTTATATTTTAACTCCTGATAAGCATGAATTATACAATTCTGAATTAGATAATAATTCTCATGTAAAATCATTAAAAAGAAAGTTTCCTTCTACTAATGATACATATCTTTGGCACTTGCATTTGGGTCATATTAATTCAAACAGAATTCAAAGACTGATCAAAGATGGACTCTTAGAGCCATTGAACTTTGATAGATTTCCAATTTGTGAATCTTGTTTGGAGGGCAAAATGACCAAAGGCCTTATAATGCAAAAGGTAGAAGAGCCCAAGAGTTGTTTGAATTAGTTCATACGGATATATGTGGTCCTATGTCAACCTAAGCAAAAGGGGCTTATGAGTACTTCATTACTTTTACAGATGATTACTCAAGATATGGTTATGTGTACCTAATGAGATGGAAGTCCAAAGCCTTTGAAAAGGTCAAAGAGTTTAGGGCTGAAGTTGAGAATCAATTAGGTTAACACATAAATGCCATTCGATCTGATCGAGGTGGCAAATACCTTCTTGGGGATTTCAAGGATTACTTAACTCAAAATGGGATTGTATCCCAATTGACTGCACCTTGGAACTCCTCAACAAAATGGTGTAGCAGAGAGAAGGAACAGGACTCTTTCAGAAATGGTTAGGTCCATGATGAGTTATTCAACTTTACCAATTTCCTTTTGAGGATATGCACTAAAAACTACAATGCATATTTAAAATTTAGTTCCATCAAAATCAGTTCCCAACAGACCTAAGGAATTGTGGAGTGGGCGCAAGCCTAGTATTAAATACCTCCACATTTGGGGATGTCCAGCACATGTGTTGAAAGGGAGGTCTGATAAGTTGGAAGCAAAAATTGAAGTATGCATGTTTTTAGGGTATTCAAAGGAAACTAAGGGTTATTTATTCTATAATCATAAAGATAACAAAGTTTTTGTTAGCACCAATGCCAAATTTTTGGAAGATGATTATGTGAATAATTTTAATCTTAGAAGTAAAGTTGTCTTGGATGAAATAGATGAACCTGTAATTGAACAACCAATGGATGAAACTAGGGATGATGTGGCTGTATTAGATACACCAAAAGATATTACTCACAAGATGACTAGTACACAGATACCTCGTCGTAGTGGGAGAATTGTTCGGCCACCCATAAGATTTACACTAATGGGAAAAACTTTTGAAGCTATTTCAGAAGTAGCTGAATTGGATCCCTATACTTATGAAGAGGCAATGAAAGAAGTTACTAAAGTATATATTTATGAAATTGGATTTCATAAATATATAATGAATAACCGAAAGGATTAAACCAGGTACTCAAGGATTAAGATGTAGTAATTTTCAAAGTGGCAGTCAATATTCATGACTTTGTATTACTACGAATATTTTAATGAAGGGGTTGAATGTATAATAAAGTCTTAGAATATAATTTATTAATAAGGCTTAGAGTGCAATTTTATATAGTGGTATTAAATATAATTAATGGTAATTTTGGGCTTGTTAAGAGTTGACAGAACGGTCCAAAACCCATTGGAGCTAGTGTCTTATTTGTCATTTTTGGTCCCACTCCAAGTCACATACTAAAACCCAATTGGAATGGCCCAAAAGGCTAGCCTAATTAGATAATCAGTTATATATAAGGAGACAAATATACAGAATTTTAAAATGCATGAAAATGGTGTGTATATGAGTGTAAGGCACTCTCTTATTCTCCCTTGAACACATATGTGTAAACTGATTAAGAGACCACACTTCTTGGGCATAATTGGAATTGCAGTGCAGATTAAAAGTATTTCCAAGTACTTCTAATATTTGGTTTTGAATTTCACCGCACCAAGGTACGCTCTCTTGTTCTTAAATTCTGAAATTTACATAGTACATGTTATCAATTGCGAATGAAGTAAATCTGTTAATTTTCTGCTGCGTATGTTTTGTATGTGATACAAACTATGTTTTTCCAATAGAATCCTGTTCTAAATACACTTATGATACAATAGAAAAAAGTTTAAAAAAAATCCAATTTGGTAAATATAGCCAATTATCAATTATTAGTTTCATTAGTATCACCCAATATCTATGAATATTTTTGTAATTTAACACCAAAATGCTAACAAGTTTGTTCGTTAATAAAGTTTACAAACTATTTAGGAAACTAATATCTAGAGTCTCTTAGACTCGAGTTCATTGTAACAACTCGAGTTTTAGAGACTCGAGTTCCATGTATTGGCAGAGCTGAGGTAGAAAATTATTCACGTGGAACTCGAGTTCCCTAAACCCAAAGAGAAATAATGAAACTTCAACAAACCCAAAGACCAGAGAAGAAAACATACAAAACTTCAACAAACCTAAAGACCCAGAGAAGAAAATGAAGCCTTTGCTGTTGCTGCTGGAGCCTTTGCCGCTTGGGTTCGATTGCCTTCGCCGTCGTGGTTTGATCTTCATTGTTTGGGTTTAATCTACTTGGAGCCATTGTTGTTTCTTCTTCGTTATGAACTTTGTGGGTTTGTTGTTTCTTCTTCTTGGGTTTGATCTTCGTGGTTCGTGGTTTTCTGTTTGGGTTGTTCTTCGTGGTCTTTAGGGAACTCGAGTCTTTAAGACTCGAGTTACACGTGGATAATGTTTCCACCTCAGCTCTGCCCACACATGGAACTCGAGTCCTAGGGACTCGAGTTGCTACAGTGAACTCGAGTCTGAGAGACTCGAGATGCTAGTTTTCTAAATAATTTGTAAACGTTGCTAACTAACGAAATTGTTAGCAAAATGGTGTTATTTTGAAAGAAAATCACAATATCTATACTATTATTTAAGGGGCTTTCCCTATTTGGGATCCTCATTTTAGATGTCCCAAATACACTCAAATTCAGATGTTTAGAAAGTTTAAAAGATAGAGTTAAAATTAATAATTTAAAAACTCCTAAATTTTAGATAAATTTAGAACACGTTCACAACTTCACATCTACACTTAGTTTCTCATTACCAGTATCATCATTTAGCAATTGCCAATAGTTTTAATATTATCCACACATCCCACGTTTTAATTTATATTCAAACAAAAACAGTTCCAGCAATTTACATCCCAATACCTTCCTTACCTATTTATCCTTCAAACTGAAATAACTATATCAGTTGCCCAACTCCAAATCCCCATCGGATCTTATCCATTTGCCAACTTGAAGCGGCTGCTCTACGAGAGATGCAAGCCAGGGTTTTCATCTATTTTTAATTAATTCAACTACTATTTCCTTCTTCTTCCTCATTTTTCTTTTTTGTTTTCCCTTCTCTATATTTGTTTTTAAGAAAAAATTTCTAGCATTATTGTATATGTTTTTGGCGTTAAAATTTTTTATTTTCACATTAATTTGACAATGTGAAAGATTACAATTGTCTTTCTTGAACTGGAATCCACAGGTACTTCGGTGGATTTGTGGATTACATCCATAAGTAATTGAGAGCTCTTTGGAACTGATGTCCATGGAATATTTAACATTTGCTCTACCTACAGGTAATTGAGAGCTCTTTGTGTGTGTGTATATATACATATATTTTTTGTTTATTACCTTTTTTTTTTTGGAGATCTCCATTCTATGTATCTAATAGGTATACAAATATGTTGATAAAACTATGTACTTACAACATATGAATTTACCGTGGAGAATTTGAAATACATCAAGTGGAATTATCTTTGTCCTAAATATGAAATTGAGTCGTATCTTGAGTTAGAGATTTGTCATTGAAAGTTCAAATAATGTGTAAAACACCTATGAACGTTTAGACCCCCAAATACAAAAATAACAACACAAGCTTATAATCAAACAATATATGTGCGGAATATGAAATATAAGCTATAACCAAATTGGTAACACACTCTAAACCATAATTAATCACAATCACAGCAGTAATTAAAAGGTAAAGAGAAAGGGAAGAAAGATGCAAACACAAAGATAACATGGCGATGTGTTATCAAAGAGCAAACCGAAGTACTCGGCGAAAAACCTCTCTGCCACCCTCTAAGCGGTCAATAATCCACTAGAGCATGAAGTTGGGATACATGAATAGCAGAAGACCCTCCAAACTTAATCTACCCAGTGCACTTAAGCCCTCTAAGCTTCTTGCTCCAATAGGGTTACGCCGAACCTTGTCTTCTCTAGCTTACCGGATCCTGCAATCACCCATTGCATCAACCAAAATGAATTGGTCCATTCTGAACTGCTTCCCAAGAGCCAAAATACCTCCTCACTGATATGGGTATGGTGAGATAAGGATTTGGCTAAATGTACCTCTCAAGTTGCGAGTTTGAGTCGCGAGTTAACTACCTGGTCAGACTGGAAGTTTTTTCCTGTAGTGCAATAGTTGGCGTGACCCTTCAGCTCCCCCTGCATGCTTCACACGTGTTCCATTTTGGCGACTTGCCAATCGCGAGCTAGTCGCGAGATCCAGTCGCGAGGCTCTTCTTGAGTGCACACTTCTTGAGCTTTCTTCACACTCTCTCACACACTACCCTTACATAATTCCCACCTAAATACAGGGTATCTAATTGCTAAATTACAAGCAAATTTGGCATAGAATAAAGTCAACACATGATTGAATAAATTCAACCTTACAGTCATTGATAAGGAGAGACTTTATCTTCAACAAAGGTTGATTTGAGTTTGAAGTCTGCATTGTTATCGTTTACAAGATTAACACTGACTCGCCCCTTACATCCCCAACTTCTTTTACTCCTATAGACACTTAATTTTGCACCTCATAATTTAACATTGAAAGATGACCAAAATAATTATTCTAAATACCCAAAATTCATAATTGCATTTCATGCATTAAATCATTCTTCACATGTCCAGAAACACCACAATGGTGACAAACATGAGGTCTAACAAAGGATTTAGAATTAGTGAAAATAGTTTTGGATTTCATACCTTTATTACCTTTCTTAGATTGGGGCACAAAGACAGTCCTTGATCCAGAAGCCGTGGAAGAAGAGGGGCTGGAGGAAACAGCATATCCTAAGCTAGTCTTATCAGAACTAAGCTTTTGAGCACTCAATACCTCATCAAGCTTTGCACTAGACATCCTCTCTATTTGAGTTCTAGCTTGACTAAGCTCAACCTCAAGATTCTTGACCTTCTCTTCTAATGAGGTGTTCTCCACAACAAGAGTCTCAACTAATCTTGTAGTCTCATCTAGTTTGACTAATAGATCAGCTTTTTCAGTTTTTACCTCATTAAGCTCTTTTCTACAAAGATGAGAAGTCTTTTCAGATTTTATAAATTCAGTGCATAGCTTATCATAGGCTTCTTGAAGGGTCATCTTCTTGGGTTCTTCATCATCAAAAGAATCCTCATTATCACTAGCACTCTCCAGAATCACCTTATCGGTTGAGGCAGCAAAGGCCATAACGTGACTACATTCATCCACAGTCATCAGAAGAGTCACTCTCAGTATCATTCTAGGTAGCAACCAACCCTTTATCTTTTGACTTCTCGGTCGTTTCCTTCATAAGGTAATTTGGACACTCTATCCTCATATGACCAAAACCTTTGCACTCATGGCATTGGATGATGGGTTTCTCATTTTTGCCCTTCCTTGAGGATTTAGATTTCGTAGGAGGTTTGCCCTTATCCTTTTTCCTGAATTGAAGAAGTTTGATAATCTCATCAGTTATGAAGTTTAGATTCTTATCCTCATCATCATTTTCATCTTCATCTTCAGAGTTCTCAATCTCTTCCTCTATACCCTTAAGAGTCAAGTTTTTACTCTTTCCAACTTTTCCTATTGAGCCTAATCCCATCTCATAGGTTTGAAGGTTCCCTACAAGCTCAGTCAAAGGAATTTGATCAATGTCCTTTGCTTCTTTAATGGCAATGATCTTGGCATGGAATCTATCAGGTAAGGACCTAAGGATTTTCCTAACAATTTTGGATTTTGCAATAGATACTCCAAGATTGAAGGCAGAATTCACAATATCCATGAGTTTAGCATAGAACTCATCAAAGGTCTCATCCTCCTTCTTCCTTATTTCTTCAAAACTACTAGTGAGTCTTTGAAACTTCACAGTCTTTACTGCCTGGGTACCTTCATAGGTGGTCTCAAGAATGGTCCATGCTTCCTTAGCAACTTTCGTGGATGATATTTTCTTGAATTCCTCATTGGTCACCCCACAAAACAAAGCATTCAAGGCCTTACTGTTGAAATTTGCCGCTATGATTGTTGCATCATCCCAATCCACCGGCGCTTCCTTTGGCTTAATCCAACCAACTTCAACAGCTTGCCATACCTGTTCACCTAGAGCCTGTAAAAAAACTTTCATATGAACTTTCCAGTACGCATAATTAGTTCTATCAAATAAAGGAGGAATCAAAAGAGATTGTCTACGATCCATGACAACAGGGGTCAAGGATCACACTCAGAAAATTAATCCAATCAGAGTGTACCTGCTCTAATACCACTTGTTGGGAAATTTAGACCCCGGTTGATAGAATTAACAAGTTTTAAACCCAAGTTATTAATTAGATTTATTATGAATAAAACTTGTTAAAACAAACAAACATCAATATCATGTCAATAATGAATGCAGCGGAAAAGTAAATAAGACAAGATATATTGACCTAAGAAAACCAATGAAACAAACTAGTTTCACAGTAAAAAACCTAGGGGGAAACCTTCCTGAAAAGCAATCCACTATAATGAAAAGGAGTTTCAGATCTAGTACAAAACCTTTGTCCCTAGACTCTACAATCCCCGTAGATGAACTCACAGCAGAAACCTTCTACCGCTTCTGAATCTCTAAACTCTTCAATATATGAACGCCACCCTTTTGATGATGCACGAATTCCAGTACGTGACTAACCAATTGCGCGGATCCCAGTACGCGACTTAATCACCAACTAGAAGAAGATGTTGGCTGCAAAGTTCTTCACTTCATCAACAATGAAGATCAAAAGCACTTGGTTACAAAACCCTAAGGCGCAAAGACGCAGTAGCTTCTTTTAGAGAGAATAAGGCTTCAGTCACCTTTTGCATATGTTCTCCTTTTTATTCTCTTATGTGACGGCCTCTAAAATAAGCCTTATATAGGTCTAGGGTTGTGAGAAAAGAAACCCTACACATACATGTCATCATGGGCTGAAAATCAGATTTGAAATTCGTAAAGCTCAGTAATTCTCGATCGATTGAGGAGGTGTCGAGCAAGTGTTGAGGGGACAGGAGATATCTCGATCGATCGACCAGTTGTCGAGAAGCTATCGAGATTGCGATAAGAAACAGCTTAAGAGCTCGACAGATAGCCAGGTGTCGAGGAGGTGTCGAGTAGCTATCGAGCTTTAAAATTCAGCACTTTCTCACTTGATTCTTGGACAGACTTGCATGTCTTCAACACTTGATCTTGAAACACAGTTTCTTAAAGTATTAAACACATCCTAGATCTACCCAAATACAAGTAAAGTGCGTTTTGTCAAAGGATAAGTCAATTACATAAAATAGTGACATATGTTCCTAACAAGTGAATCACATATGTCCTAACAGATCTTGATATTCTAACGATCATGACTATATGTTCGGTTCCCAAATTGGACCGTTGGTTTGAAAGATACCACAAGATCAGGTTTTCATGGTCTGCATGTATTCATTTAGGTGGAACTGAACACATTTGATTAATTGAAATTAATTTTAATTGGATAATAATTAAATTAATTTTATGTGATTGGTTGTTAATTTTGATTAAAAATAAGTTTGGTTGCATGGGAATAAAATGAATAATCTGATAATGTGGGAATTGAGTTGATAATTAAATTTTTAGGGTAATTATCTCTGAGATAATTATTTTTAAGGATTTAATTATCAAGTTAAAATCAATTTTATTAGGAATACAAGTACAAAATACGTCCAAGTGCAATTCTTGGCCCAGAAAAACACCCATAAAAAAGTTCAAAATGTGCAAGAAGACAAAACTGGATGAAGCACTTAGGAGTTCCAATTGGCAGTTCAATAGTGCTGATCGGCAATTGGGAAGTGCCGATTGGTAGAGATTTTGAATTGGGCCCAGATATGTTTGGTTCAGGTCTAGACCCATCAGATTCAATTTTTTAGAGATAAAACCTGACCCAATTTGTGTTTGCTAATTTTCTAAGCAATCCTAACTTATTTTTTAAGCAGATACACCTCTATAAATAGAGGAAAAAACCTCTGATCCTTCTACCCCTCTCTCCCCTTATGTTAAAGAAATTCTGGAAACTCTGATTTAGGAATTTCTTTTCTGCTAAGCGATCATACTTTTGATTTTAGAGAGATTTATTTTCTCTGACTTCCAAAGCAATCCCCTCTTGTAGAATACATTCACACAGGTATGTTTTCATCTTGTTTCTCATAAACATGCTTTTGTTTCTGTTATATCTTTCATGAACATGTGTTTATTTCTTTCATTGTTTATATAACTGTGTTCTTAATATGTTTATCACATGCTTTTCCTTTTATAAAAATTCACATGATTAGTTTAGATTTTAATGTGTTGATTGATTAATATGCATAGATCTAGGGTTAAATTTCTCTTTAAGATCTTAGATCTACGAAAAAATTTATCATAAAAGTTTCATTATGTTATTCTTCTAAAAAACTAAATTTGTATTTTTTTTATATAAATCTTATCTGTAATTTTTCAAAAACAAAACCAAATCTGTATTTTTTTCATATAAATTTGATCTATATTTTTCAAAAACAAAACTAGATTTGTATTTTTTATATAAATCTGATCTGTAATTGTTCAAAAACAAGACCAGATTTGTATTTTGTATATAAATGTGATCTATATTTTTCAAAAACAAAACCAGATATGTATTTTTCAATAAAAATCTGCATTTTCATAAAAATATGCTTTCTCTTATATTTATAAAAATATAACCAGATCTGAATTTTTATTAAAAACTCACTCTTTCTCACCATGGAAACTCAAATCTAGATTTTAATCAAGTAATCTCATCAAACCTTTTTTTCATACAAATAAGATTGCGGATCTAAGATTTTAAATAGTGTTTTAACCCTAGATCTAGAATTTGACATGGCATTGGTTACACCTCATTAACATCTTGTGTATGGGTACTTAATGATCGTTTAGAGTCTAGAAGATCGGACTCTGTCCGGGCAGAAGGGGTGCCTAACACCTTCCCATTTTGTAACCTAGCCCCCCGAACCATAGATTTTGGTTCATAGAATAGTGCTTTATCTTTTCTTTTGATAGATTGTAACTAGGAAACAAAGCCTTGTAACTTTTTTTTACAAGATTGTAAGCTAGAAAACAAAGCTATCTATAGTTCTTTTTATCAAATTGTATTCATTCAAGTTAATGAGAATTTGTATTATTCAGATATTTTGTACTCTCTTTATAGTTTTTCTTATTTTTTGTAATATAAAAATAAGTAATGACTCCACATAATCCCAAAGGAGAGGTGCTGATACTTTGTCCTTTGATTTGAGAGTACCCAAAAAAGTTCCAGTCTCTCATAGCCCCCACTAAAATCTTCCCTCACATTCCGTAAATGCCTTAAAGGTTTATATAACTCCTTCATAGAAAATAATAAATATGATTGTATTAAAAGTTTTGGCAAGAGGATATGAAGGATTTGACCACTTCAATATTAGTGAAGAAAAGTTTATTAAATTGGGTGATGTACTTAGCGTGTGCCCTATGTGAGCTTTGGTACAATTGCTAAAAAATTTCCTTATTTAAGAATGTTATATAATCTGCTCTTTAATTTTACATTTCAGGGATCAAATTTACAATTGGAGGAACCCTACCAGTGTGATATCCTACAATCGAGAAGATTGGGTTTCATTGATATTTGTAGAGTTACATTCATAAAGCCATCTAGTTAATCCCTGCAACGTTTCTATTGGGGTTAACCGGCTCACTTAGTAGTATTTACTTCATTTGCAATTTCCTAATGTGTCTCAAACAAATCTGTACACGACATAATTATGTTTTGCCGATTAATTAAACAATTTCAATTAAGAGTGCATGTATGTTGAAGAAGGAAGGATGGTGGATCCTTATTGTTCCCTCTTATGTCTCCTGTTCATTTAAAAAAAATATATATATCTTTTTAATAATATTTTTTGTGTGAACATTAAACAAGAAGAAAATGATAAAGATAAAATTCCGCCTTATCAAAGATTAGAAAGGCTTCCAATACATACGATTGGTTTTGGTGCATCTTGACTAAATAATTCACACATAAATTAGCATCGCGGAATACATTGCACAGTTAGAAAATCTCTTATGTAGATTCTTACTATCAATATTAACGAACTATGACTTATTTGTCAAATTTTAATTTGACGAAGATAACTTGACCTTGATGGAATTGAGCTTAAATCCTCATTGAGCTTGATGAGCTTGAGTTTTGATGAGCTTGATGGACTTCAGGCTTAGCAAGATTAGGTTTGAATTGCATATGCACATGACATACCTTCTTTCTAGGAAAACAAAATAGGTTTATACAACACAACATTCAAACAATTATGATGAGCCCAAGTGTTGAACTTGGGCTCACCGCGGTTTAAACTGAAAGTTATAATTTACAACTATGTTTTGTGTTGGCTTTATTTCATGACAAAAATTGTTGTAATTGCATTAATTTTGTTCTTTGTATTTTGTGGGATTTTATTGTATTGGGTTTAGTATTAAGTTGGTGAAGAATCGAGCATGAAATGAAGATCAGTGCAGTTTCGCGACTAGCTTGCAAGAAGTTCGCGAGAAAGGTTCCCGCGAAATGGGCACATGAGAAGCACATGCTGGAAGCTGAAGAGTCAAGTGCCAAGCTACATTTCGCGAGTAATTCGCGAGACAAGCCATCTCGCAAGGTACCCGTGAAACTCTCTGCCTAGAGATTTTTTAGTGTGACTTTCTTACCCTTCACCCATACTATATATAAAAGCTTGAAAATGTGTGAAAACACAAGAGCTGTTTAGACCCCCAAATTAAAAATTACGGCTCGGTTGATTTTACTCTAACTTAAACTAAGTGCGGAATAGAGTAAATATGAACGGATAAACAATATAACTACTCTCAGCCATATTCATCAAATCACAGCAGTAAAATGAAAGTTAAAAGAATAGAGAAGAAGAATGCAAACACAAGATAACACGCCGATGTGTTATCAAAGAGGAAACCGAAGAACATGGCGAAAAACCTCTCCGCCGCCCTCCAATCTGTAAATCGATCCACTAGAGAATAAGTTGGAGTACACAAATAACAAAAGACCCTCCAAACCTAGTCTACCCCATGTACTTGAGCCCTCCAAGCTCCTGCTACCAATTGACTTCGCCAAGCCTTGTCTTCTCTAGCTCTCCAGATCACGCAATTCAGCCCGATTGCATCCACCAAACAAATGGCTTCTTCCAATGCTTCCCAGCAACACCAAAACCTCACTTTACACTCAGGATGGGTGTGGTAAGTGTTTGGGCTATCAACCTCTCAAGGATTTGGAAATGGAGAGGTAGGAGTTGAGAAAAACCACGATGGATTGTGTAGAGAATTGTGGGTATAACAATCTCTCATTCTCAAGAGTAGTGGCTAGGGTTTTCTCTCTGAAAAGCACTCCTCAACATATGTGGGTAATGTGGGTATATATAGTGTGGGTAGGGACAGGGTGTATCAGATATGAAAAATTAGCAAAACAGAATGTTTCGCGGGTATCTCACAGGAAGGCCTTACCCGCGAGACACTCGCGAAAACCAGCTGTCACCATATGTCATGACTCTTCGCATTCCATTCATGTGTTGAGCACATGTTTCACTTCGTGGGAAGACTACTCACGAGATACACGTGAAAACTTCTTTGGTCTTCAATTGCCTTGAGTCTTCACTCTCTCTCACACACAAAAGATTGAACATAATTATAATCAAATTTGGCACGGAATTAAAGCCAACACAAAATGGTTGTAAATCACAACTGAAGATGATAAAATATAGCTTGACGGGCCTTGTGAAACGGGCCTGACGGATCCATGTTCGTGGCCCGATAAAGGGCAAGCCCAACTTGTTCAAAGGTCCATCATGAATAGATGTGGCAAAAACCCTAGAAGGGAAATACTTGTGACACATATAGAATCCCAAGGTGAATGGAATTCTAGCATTAAGAGGATTCTAGAAGATACGCGCAATCTTCTCTATATGGAAATGTCTTGTCCATCACGTTTGGGATTGATGAAGAGGACTCTTATAAGGAAAAGACTTCAGCCTTCTACTACTATAAAAGCCCTAATACCCTCATAAATCAAGGTACGCATAATTTACCCTTTCTAGCACTCTAGAGTTGTGAGAATAGTTCTAACTTGACCTTTGGAGGGTATTTGGCCGGCACCACACCAGTGCTCTCTGTTAGGTCTTCTTTTTCCTTGTGCAGGTGGTGTTTCGAGTGTAGGAAGGTCGTGTAACTCACTGGTGATTTTACAGCTTCATTAGTTGGCGCCGTCTGTGGGATTGACTTTTCGAAATCATTTTTTGATTCATAAGCCATAACAAAAACTTCCCGGACAGAAGAGCTGCATGGTGCTGACTCCCTCGATGGCAACCACGAACAACGTTCAGGGAGATGAAACTCGCGCAGCGGCCCTCGAGAGGCAGGTTCAGACCTTAGCCGTTGCCGTGGAGTGCCTCACTAAGGAGAACCACGATCTGGAGGAGCAGTTATGCCAGAAAAACGTAGGTCACGGCACTCAAGAGCAGGACCAAGAAGACACCAGCGTCGATAGGAGAGAACGAGAGGGGCCAAAAGGCAGTAATGCTCCAAGCAGACTAAAGCAACAAAATTTGAGCATGCTATCACTCACGGATGCAACTCCACCACATATTGCCGCGGAGATGCAGGCAATAAAAGAGTAGATGGAGGTTATGATGAACGCCTTCAAGGGACGAGTGTCCAGCGACCTTGGCGATTTGGTCAACTGCACCGACTCGCCGTTCACTGCAGCCGTCAACTCCTTCCCTCTACCACATAAGTTTTGCATGCCACAGATCGACAGCTACGACGGAGTGAAGGACCCTCTAAACCACCTAGAAACCTTCAAAACCTTGATGCACCTTCAAGGTGTAGTGGATGAGATCATGTGTAGGGCTTTCCCTACGACACTGAAGGGAGCTGCGAGGATTTGGTTCAGCCGACTGACGCCAAATTCCATCTGTACTTTCAAGGAATTAAGTGCCTAGTTCACTTCGCACTTTATTGGAGGACAAAGGTACAAGAAGTCTACTGCATGCCTGATGAACATCAAGCAGCATGAAGACGAGACGCTGAGGTCCTACATAACCCGTTTCAACAAGGAAGCCCTCTCGATTGATGAGGCAGATGACAAGATACTCGTAGTAGCATTCACTAATGGGTTACGAAAGGGTAAGTTCCTATTTTCGCTATATAAGAACAACCCAAAAACAATGTCAGATGTGCTTTACAGGGCCACCAAATACATGAACGCGGAGGATGCGTTGCTGGCACGCGAGGAGAAGCCCAGGAAGAGAGAAAGACAGGAGGATACACGGTAGGATAGGGGGCAAAAGATGCCAAGAACCGGGGAACGATGGGATGATGGGATGATAGGCGCTCCAAACCCCCCACTGGGAAGTTCACAAGCTTCACTCCATTAACAGCCCCGATAGACCAGGTCTTGATGCAAATCAAAGACGAAAGAGCCCTGATGTTCCCTGACAAGCTGAAAGGAGGTCCCAGTAAGAGGCCAAGAAACAAGTACTGCCGCTTCCATCGTGATCACGGACACGACACAGCCGACTGCTATGATCTGAAACAGCAGATAGAGGCTCTAATTAGGCAGGGGAAGCTACAAAGGTTCGTTAGCAAGGAAAGAACCGATCCACCCGAAGAGCAGGCTCCGCGACGGGAGAACGAATGCACTAGACCACCTATAGGAGATATAAGAATGATCATAGGGGGCACGACTGCTGCAGGATCTTCCAAGAAAGCCCGTAAAACTTACCTCAGAATGGTCCATAACATCCAACTTACAGGCTCCGTGCCTAAGATGGCACGGATTGATAACCCTGTCATCGGGTTCTCGGAAGAAGATGCTCATAGACTTCACAACCCGCATGACGATGCACTTGTAGTCAGCCTACAGGTGGGGGACTACAACATACACCGGGTCCTGGTCAACAACGGGAGCTCGGCAGACATCTTATATTACCCAGCGTTCCAGCAGATGAGGATTGACAGAGAACAGTTGGTACCGACGAATGCTCCGCTAGTTGGCTTCGGAGGTACAAGGGTATTCCCATTGGGAGTCATCACACTTACGGTAACAATAGGCGATTATCCTCAGCAGATCACAAAGGATGTAACATTCGTCATGGTCGATTGCTCGTCTGCCTACAATGCCATTCTTGGACAACCCACCCTCAACTCGTGGAAGGCTGTAACATCAACATACCACCTAATGATCAAATTCCCTACGAGTTATGGGGTCGGCGAGTTACGAGGAAATCAAGTGGCTGCACGCGAATGCTACATTGCCATGCTAGAGATGGAAGATCACCAGTAAACCATGTGCATAGAAGAACAACGGACCATAGCAGAGCCAGTTGAAGATCTAGAAGAGGTAACCCTTGATGAATCAAGACCTAAACGGACGATAAGAATGGGGACATTGGCCAGCCAGCCAATATGTCAAGCCCTCACAGCATTCCTTAGGATGAATTAAGACGTGTTCGCATGGAGCCACGAGGACATGCCAGAGATCAATCCTTCAGTCGTAGTTCACAGGTTGAATGTGAACCCCGCATCCTCACCTGTTCGACAGAAAAAGCGAGTGTTCGCTCAAGAGCGAGACAAAGCGATAGCAGAAGAGGTCAGGAAGCTACTGGAAGCAGGTTTCATTAGAGAAGTATACTACCCAGACTGGTTAGCAAACGTAGTTATGGTCAAGAAGGCCAATGGGCAAGTTGAAGTCACGAACCGGTCCTTGCTCAAAATCATCAAGACCCGGCTCGAGGGGGCAAAGGGTATTTGGCCGGATGAGCTACCAAGCGTTCAGTGGGCTTACCGAACCACAGCAAGAACACCAACTGGAGAAACGTCGTTTCGACTACCATACGGATGTGATGCTGTCATCCTAGAAAAAGTAGGGCTCACAACATATCGAGTGGATAACTACAATGAGGATAAGAACGAAGAGGCCATGCACCTTCAGCTGGACCTAGTAGACGAAGTCCGAACGATAGCAGAGCAGAGGCTGGCGCGGTATCAGAACCTCATGGTGAAACACAACAACTCCAATGTCAGACGTAGAGACTTTCAGGTTAGAGATCTTGTACTACGGAAGGTAATGGGCGCAGCTAAAGATCCTTCGCAAGGAAAGCTCAGCCCCAACTGGAAAGGACCCTACAGGATCGCATCATGGCAGAGGAAGGGCACCTACCACCTCGAGACTCTGGACGGGCGAAAGCTGCAGCACCCATGGAACATGGAGCACCTACGAAAATACTACCAGTAGAGATGACGTGAAGAATGACGACCATGTCCCCTATTTCCTAGTTTATTTAATTTTACTACTACTATTAGTTTTACTTAGACAAATTTTTCTACAATGTTTTTTATGTGCCCGTTTAAGCCCAAGGGGGCAGGTACTTTTCTACAAAAGCATGTTTTAATTTTTTGGAAGAACATTCAGACTCAACTATATTTTACTGCTTAAAATTCTAGCAAGTCCATACAGTGGATGGACCCTCTAGAGGGAAAAAATTAGTCCACAAAGTGGACGGACACCCTAGACAGTGGAATTCCAGTCCACAAAGTGGACGAACCCCCACGAGGGAGAAAAATCATAGTCCATAAAGTGGACGGACCCCCTAGAGGAAAAAAAATTAGTACACAAAGTGGATGGACACCCTAGACGGTGAAATTCTATAGTCCACAAAGTGGACGGACCCCCTCGAGGGAGAAAAATCCATTAAGTGGACGGACCCCCTAGAGGGAAAAAATTAGTCCACGAAGTGGATGGACACCCTAGACGGTGAAATTCTACAGTCCACAAAGTGGACGAACCCCCTCGAGGGAGAAAAATCATGAAGTCCATAAAGTGGACGGACCTCCTAGAGGGAAAAAATTAGTCCACAAAGTGGACGGACACCCTAGATGGTGAAATTCTACAATCCACAAAGTGGACAGACCTCCTAAAAAAAAAAAAAAAATGTCCACAAAATGGACGGACACCCTAGACGGTAAAATTCTACAGTCCACAAAGTGGACAGACCCCCTCGAGGGAGAAAAATCATAAAGTCCATAAAGTGGACGAACCCCCTAGAGGGAAAAAATTAGTCCACCAAGTGGACGGACATCCTAGAAGGTGAAAATTCTAATCCACAAAGTGGACGGACCCCTTAGAGGGTAAAAAATTATCAAGTCCACAAAGTGGACGAACAACCTTGAGGGTGAAAATTCAAGCCCACAAAGTAGACGGACTAATAGCGAGTGGAAAATTGTACATAATCCACAAAATGAACGAATAAATTCCACAAGCAAAGTCATGAATAAAATATTGACAAACCTTTAAAGAAAAAGTGTTTACATGATATCCATGACGGATGAAATTGTTCTCCAATTACAAAAGTAAAATAAAAATGACAATATGCAACTATTTAGCAGCTGGAGTATCTTCTGGTTGGTCTGCAACATTGACGGGCTGATGGTCTCCCTCGATGATGGGCTGGGCCTGAACATTCTAAACTGGGTCAGACTCCCCGTCGCCTAGAACTTGGTCTTCAACAAAAAGGTCGTCAGTGTTCTTTGAGGCGACAGGCATGACGGAAGCTTGAACTTGGTCATCAACTTTAATATTTGAAACATCCAGGTTGGGATAGGCCTTATTAACCTGACGAAGGGCGTCGTCAAAATCTTGCAGGAAAGAGTCTCCTAGCTCTAACAGCAAGGCGTCGAAGTCACGGTACTCACGAACCGCTACCTCCTTAGCTTGACAGAGCCCGTCCTTCAGGTCTTGTATCTCCTTGTCCTTAACCTCAAGGGTCTTCTTCGCCTCCTCCGTGCTCTGCTTAAGTTCTTTCCTCACCCTCTCCGAAAGTTTAAACTTTTTCTCCATTTTTGTTTTCCAACTCCATAGTTGGTTAAGCTCTTCCTTCATCTGCTGTGCCTACGTCTGTACACGATCCAGGGTTGCCACGTGCTTGAGACACCGTCCCATCAGCCCTTTCATCATCACCATTGCCTAAAAATACAAGAGGGAAAAAGGCATTAGATTGAAGGCGTACTGAAAGGACGGACATGGAAAGCAGATTGAAAGACAGAGATAGATATGACGGGTTAGGTTACCTGGGCAACTGTAAAAAGGCCCGACTCCCCCATGGCTTCCGTGGAGTGGTTCCCCAAGTTCTCACAATCCTCCGTCGAAATAATGGACGAGATCTGCTTCAAGGCATATTTAGAATCCTCACGAAGGAGGATGGGCGGTTTCTCTTGATTGGACGGAGCCTTCATAAAACCATTGCTTGCCCCGTGCTTCACTGGGGCATCCGTCTTCGTGCCCTCAGCCATTAACCCTAAGACGGGTTCCAAAGGAACTCTGGGTTTCTTAGCTGGATGGTCTCCTTTAGGCAGAGGTTTTCTTTTTATGGACGGGTTACTTGTAACTGTCGCCGTTGAAGGCACGTCGCTGGACTCCTTTTTCCTAGCAGCTTGCGACCTTATCAGTGCTCTCCTCTTGGCGTCGTCCATTTCTGAAAAAGTGAACGGGTAAAGTCAACTAAGATAAGAAATGAAGACCGTTCAAATAAAATGAAGATGACGGACTTATGTTTGTGAATTTTCTCTTCGTACTTAATAGCTGCTGGTGTTGGCTCGGGTCCGTCGCAATACCAATGGATGGTCTTCAGGTTAACTAATTTTGCCCAAGTCCTTTCTTCTGGCTGGGTCTTGGAAAAAATCTTCTCAAGAAAGCTAAACTCCTCGAGATCAACTTGTGAACGCCGTCTAACTACAAAGAAGAAGAACAGTTAAAATTCCTAAAAAAGGGGTTATAATAAACTACACGGTTGTAAAAATTCACGCACTAGGACGGATGCAATATGCCCCAAGTCGTGTTGACGGACATGTGTTCGCTTTCCCCTGGGTGACACATCTAGTTGTCACCTTCTAGGAAGAAGTAACGGCTCTTCCAATCCCTATTTGAGTTTGGTGTTTTATATATAACTTTCAACAATGGACTCTTGGGTACGAAACTATACATCTCCCTTGACTTATCAATCTCGTCCGAACGGTAGCAGTGAAGAAATTCTCTCACCGTCAGGCTTCTGGCATCGTCATTCATGGCACCATACAGGATCTCCATTGCTATGAAGACCCTCAAGGCATTCAGCGACACTTGATTGACGAATAGGCCCAAACATTTGAGAAGCTCACGATGAAAGGAGCTTAGAGGGAACCTAAGTCCCGCCTTCAGCATCTGTTCATACACTCCGACACCTTCTACCCCTTCATAGTAGCATTTCTTTGACTTATAGGGCAAACGGATGGGGATGTTATCTGGAATTTGGAAATTATCCCTAAGTGTTTTGAAGTGATTCTCCTTGATCGTAGACACAAAATTATTCACCGTCCATTCCGGTAGCATGATGAACTCCCTGTCCATCAGCACCTACGACGGATCTTATTGTTTGCTCCTCACCTGTATCAGAAACCTCTTCTTGATCAGCCATCTCCATATCCTCATTTGTTGAGGACGAGGAGGAGGCAGACAGACTCCTCTCTTCACCTAGACTCTCTGGGTCTCTATGATTGGACAGATATACTTCCTCGTAATCCACCCTTTCACGGACGAATGACTGGTTACTTGACGCACTAGACATCGCCTACAGGTGACGACAAAACCTAAGACTCAGACGGATCTAGAAATTATGACGGGTGTATAAAGTTTAGGAAAATAAATTAAGATAAGAAGGGCAGTATATCTGTAGGATTTGTGGAAAGAGAACGCTTACCAATTTTTGTGAGTGGATGAAGGAAGTGCGTCGATGACGGATGTCGTAAGTTGAACGGGGTGGTCTCTGACAAGGTTGACGGATTGCGCTCTAACAATACATTTTTGCTGAAAATGAAGAAATGAAGAAGGTAAACCCTGGTATTTATAGAGGAAGTGCACGGAAGACGAAGCGACGCTTCGATCCAAGATAAAATCCAATCGGAGGACGACACGTGTCATGCGCCATAATGGCTTCCAGAAAACTTGTTAGACATTTGCGCAGTTGACGGTATCCACGCTAAAACCATCGACCCACTTGTCTTTGAACCGTCATCCCATTAACTTGTAACCGCCGTCTCAATTAACTTTGAACTGTCACCTCACTGGTCCTTTCTCTCAATGATGACAGACCCGTAGGGTGAAGGGGGCAACTAAAGAGGATAAAATATAGCTTGACGGGCCCTGTGAAATGGGCCTGACGGATCCATGTCCGTGGGCCGACAAAGGGCAAGCCCAACTTGTTTAAAGGTCCATCATGAATAGATGTGGCAAAAACCCTAGAAGGGAAATACTTGCGACACACATAGAATCCCAAGGTGAATGGAATTCTAGCACTAAGAGGATTCTGGAAGATACGCGCAATCTTCTCTATATGGAAATGTCTTGTCCATCACGTTTGGGATTGATGAAGAGGACTCCTATAAGGAAAAGACTTCAGCCTTCTACTACTATAAAAGCCCCAATACCCTCATAAATTAAGGTACGCATAATTTACCCTCTCTAGCACTCAGAGTTGTGAAAATAGTTCTAACTTGACCTTCGGAGGGTATTTGGCCGGCACCACACCGGTGCTCTCTGTCTGGTCTTCTTTTTCCTTGTGCAGGTGGTGTTTCGAGTGTAGGAAGGTCGTGTAACTCACTGGTGATTTTACAGCTTCATCAACAACTTTATAATCTCTCCCTTTGGCTATTCCGTGACAAAACCCCTAACACAGACTCTAGACTTAAACGTGAGTTTCAGAATAGTGGTAAAACTTACTCACACCTAATCTAGAAGCTGTGAAACACTTGCACACAAAAACAAAACTTTCATTAAGCTTATGACAAGTTGAATACACGGTACGTATTTGAGCAAGAAAAATGCGATCAAGGTAATAAACACTATATAAACTGATGGTGTACCAAAAGTGCAAGTCACACTTCGTCCAAGAAGGGCGTCCATGAAAAGAGACTGAAGATTAGACGTATGAAACATACTCGTCCTCAATCACCTCGTCTGTTCTTGATAAAGGACGGACGAGCATGTTAAAACCATCAAGCGCAATCCATACTCGTCCTCAGCCACCTCACCTGTTCTTGATAAAGGACGGACGAGCATATTGAACCATTGACGAGCATGATCTTGGCCAAAAGCGTAAGGAACAAATTATACCCTTACGATCCAAGGCCTCTACTAATCGTTATGAAACACCGGTTCAAATAAAGTAACTTCCATGGCAGTTGTGGAAGTTACCTCGAAATGTTTAGAACTCCTCGACAATAGGAACGGTTATTGAGATGTATAAACGTTTCATATACACTATATAAGGATTCTCTTATGAGTAGGTAAGGCATTCAGACACTTTTCTCAGAAATTATTTTCGTTTTACAGTGAATTACAAATCCACTGACTTCATCTTTGGAGGACTTTTGACCGGTCCCCTCTGACTTAGTTTTTGTTTCCAGGATCAAGCCCTAAGATCTTCAGCGCCCGAGATTTATCAACCTACTAATTTCCTAGAAACTATCAGTTGGCGCCGTCTGTGGGGAAGATAGAGATTGTTTTGCAGTTTTCCTTTCCATGACAAAAAGGTTGATGGTTCGGACCAGATCAAGGGCTACTAGCCCAGGCCATCAGGGAAGCAGAGACACTTCAAGCAACCCTCATCACGATCGCCAATCTGCACCGGTCATGCAGACGTCATCTGTCCAACATGTGCAATCTATGGCGGCCGCAATGGCAGAGTTGACTCGCCAAAACCAAGAGTTAAGAATGGAGATTAATCTAAGAAGGCAGACACATGAAGAACGTGAAGGAGGAGGACAAACACAGAGTTATGATGATAGAGAAAATACTGAAATTGGCAGTCAGTTAAGAGGCACCACTTCATGAACCGTACCACACTTGAAAGAGGAGATGGACCAAATGAAGAAAGTCATGGAAGAAATGAAAGAGAACATGAGAAGGGCGAATCCTATAGAAGATTTGGTTCACAGAACTGATTCCCCCTTTACGGCTTCCATCAACGGTCACCCTCTACCATCAAAATTCAAGTTGCCTTCTCTGGATTCGTATGATGGAATGCGTGACCCGTTTGATCACATTGCTACTTTCAAGACAACAATGCACCTTCAAGGGGTCCCTGATGAAATCATGTGTAGAGCCTTCCCTACCACCTTTAAAGGTCCGGCACGAGTCTGGTTTTGCAAAATACCCCCTAATTCCGTAAGTTTTTTCGAAGAGTTAAGCAAACTGTTTGTTAATAATTTTATTGGGGGACAAAGACACAAACGTTCCTCGTCCAACCTATTGACCATAGAGCAAGGGGAGAATGAGAGCCTACGGTCATTCATCACTCGCTTCAACAGAGAAGCCCTGAGTGTGGACGAGGTAGATGACAAGCTTTTATTGGCGGCCTTCCATAATGGGGTGAACTCGGACTTATTTATACATAAACTTTATGAAAAAGAACCTCAGTCCATGGCCAAACTCGTTCATTCGACCCAAAATTTTATGAATGCAGAAGACGCGATTATTGCTAAGAAGAGGAAGAGATCTGAGAGAATAGAAGCGAACCCCAGTCGTCACTCTGAGCAAGGCTCTCGTCCAAAGAAGGGACGGGCAGAAGAAAGGAAAGACCGAGATAATAAGAAGCCAGGCTCTTCAGCATGAAATCAGTAATATACCCCTTTGAACATGCCACTTGAGCAAGTCCTAATGCAAATCAAGGATGAACCTTCCTTGAAGTGGCCGGAGAAAATGAAGGGAGATCCCAATAAGCGCAATAGGAATAGGTATTGTCACTTCCATAGGGATCATGGTCATGATACAGACGAGTGTTTTGATTTAAAGCAGCAAATTGAAAATCTCATCAGACAAGGGAAGTTGAAGAATTTCCTTGGACGAGACCACAAGGACGAGAAACTGAAGGGGAAGATGGAAGACTCATCGCAACCACTGCTCGGAGAAATAAAAGTCATCATAGGGGGAAGTTCGACAAGCCAGTCATCCAAGTCCAAGAAAGCGTACTTGAAGGTAGTGTAGAGCGTCCAACTTTTTGGACGATCACCAAGAGCAAGGTCCACGGATGAACAAGCAATCACCTTCACAGACGAAGACGCTGAGAGAATTCATCACCCATATGATGATGCTATTGTCATCACCTTACTTATTGCTGATTACACAACTAGAAGTGCTAGTGGACAACGAAAGCTCGGCAGACATTTTATATTATCCAACTTTTCAGCAGATGAGGTTGGGACGAGACTAGCTTTACCCAGTAAACTCCCCCCTAATAGGTTTTGGTGGAATGAAGGTCCAGCCTGTGGGCACTATTTCCTTATCAGTCGTAGTGGGGGCGTACCCACAACAAATCACCAAGGATGTGAACTTCCTTGTGGTAGATTGTTCGTCCTCCTACAACGCCATAATTGGAAGGCCAACTTTAAATAGTTGGAAGGCTGTTACATCTACCTACCATTTATTAGTCAAGTTTTCAACAGAACACGGAGTAGGACAGGTACAAGGAGACCACCTAGCAACAAGAGAATGTTACTTGGCCATGTTGGCCATGGATGAACAGGTTCAGACCATGAATATCGAAGAAAAGAGAATTGTAGCAGAGCCTACTAAAGTGTTGGAAGACATTTCCTTAGATGAAAATAACCCTAAGAGGTGTACCAGGGTTGGAGCAGATCTAAAGAAGAAGATTAAGAAGGACCTCGTCCATTTTTTGAAGAAAAATATTGATGTGTTTGCGTGGAGTCATGAGGACATGCCGGGTATAGATCCTAGTGTCATTACCCACCGTCTGAATGTATGTCCTTCCTCCAAGCCAGTGCGACAGAAGAAAAGGGTGTTTGCCCTTGAGAGAGACAGCGCTATCAAAGACAAAGTCCAAAAGTTAATTGTGGCGAACTTTATTCGAGAAGTGTACTATCCGGATTGGTTGGCCAATGTAGTGATGGTCAAGAAGGCAAATGGCAAGTGGAGAATGTGTGTAGATTTCATCGATCTAAACAAGGCTTGCCCCAAGGATAGCTACCCGCTACCACGCATTGACCAATTGGTAGATTCCACTGCGGGGCACAAGTTGCTTAGCTTCATGGATTCTTTCTCTGGATACAATCAGATAAGGATGGATGAGGTAGACCAAGAGAAGACGTCCTTTGTCACCAATCAAGGCTTGTTCTGTTATAAGGTGATGCCCTTTAGCTTAAAGAATGCAGGGGTGACATACCAACGACTGGTTAACCACATGTTCTGTCCTTAGATTGGGCGAAACGTAGAAGTCTATGTGGATGACATGTTGGTGAAAAGCCTGAACGAGGGAAAACATCTAGACGACCTGCAAAAGACCTTTAATACACTCAGGCAGTACAGCATGAAGTTGAATCCCAGCAAGTGCGCTTTCGAAGTAGCGTCAGGAAAATTCCTTAGATACATGGTTTCACACAGAGGGATCGAGGCAAACCCGGAAAAGATTAAAGCAATTCTAGATATGAAGCCTTTGCAAAATATCAAAGAAGTCCAGTCTCTTACCGGGCGAGTTGCTGCCCTCAACAGGTTTGTTTCTAAAGCTACTGATAAGTGTTTACCATTTTTCAAGGTTCTAAAGAAAGCATTTGAATGGACGGACGAGTGCCAAAGAGCCTTTCAAGACTTGAAGACGTACCTCATTACGGCTCCATTGCTAAGTCCATCCATAATGGAAGAAGAGTTGTTCTTATACCTAGCAGTGACCCCCCATGACATGAGCTCAGTATTGATAAGAGAGGAAGGAAAGTACAAAAGCCAGTGTACTATACTAGCAAGGCATTAAGGGGAGCAGAAGGACGATATCCGCTAATAGAAAAGCTAGCTTTCGCACTTATCACGGCTTCCAGGAAGCTGAGGCACTACTTCCAAGCCCATGTAATCAATGTTATGACAAACTACCCGCTCAAGAAAGCTATGAACAAGTTAGAAGCCGCAGGACGATTGATCCAGTGGGCAGTCGAACTTAGTGAGTTTGACATCCGATACCAACCAAGGCATGCTGTAAAGGCACAGGCCCTGGCAGACTTTATTGCGAAATTTACACCAAGCTGCGGTGACGTAAAAGAAATGGAAAACAGTAAAAAATGGGTCGTCCATGTGGATGGCTCATCTACGTAACATGCAGGAGGAATAGGAGTGGTTTTGCAATCCCCTGAAGGAGATAAGTTGAAGCATAAGATCTGTCTGCAATACCAAGCAACCAATAATGAAGTTGAGTATGAAGCCCTTCTTAAAGGATTGGAACTGGCTAAGTCTGTGGACGCGGAATCAATACTCGTCTTAGGAGATTCCCAGTTAGTCATGGGACAAATAAATGGGACGTATGAGGCAAAGGAAGGACGAATGAAAAAATACTTAGAAAAAGTGTTACGCCTTGTGAAGAAATTCAAGCAAGCTAACTTTGTTCAAATCCCAAGGAAGGAGAATGAGGAAGCAGATACTTTAGCGAAGGAAGCCTCAGCGACTGGAGCCATGGACGAGTTCGATGAAATTTAGTATGTCCCAAATATAGATCTCCCGGAAGTGCAGCAAATAGAGAATGAAGAAAATTGGATGACCCCAATAGTATCATACTTGAAGGATGGGAAGCTTCCTGAAGGGAAGGATAAGGCCAGAAAAATCAAGGTCAGAGTAGCCAGGTATGTCCTTATGGATGAAGTTCTGTACAAGAGAGGCTTTTCTCAACCTTATCTTAGGTGTCTGGCACCGAACGAGGCGAACTATGTTTTACGGGAAGTTCATGAAGGAGCCTGTGGAAATCATTCGGGAGCCAGATCACTTATCCACAAGGTTGTCCGTGCAGGGTACTATTGGCCAACTGTTCAAGCAGATGCGAAAGCTTATGTCAAGGTATGTGACCAATGCCAACGATTTAGTAATGTCCCCAGGCAGCCATCAGAGTATCTCACCCCGATGATGGCACCGTGGCCCTTTGCACAATGGGGACTAGACATTTTGGGTCCCTTCCCACTGGGCACAAGGTAGATGAAGTTTCTAGTGATGGGCATTGATTATTTCACCAAATGGGTAGAAGCTGAACCGTTAGCAAATATCACATAACAGAATGTTAAGAATTTCGTGTGGAAGAACATCGTGTGCAGGTTTGGAGTGCCAAAAGTGTTGGTATCTGACAACGAAAGACAATTTGACAATGCACTCTTCAGGGACTTTTATGCACACTTCAAAATTCAAAATCATTATTCCTCACCCGCCCATCCCCAAGCAAACGGTTAGGCTAAAGTTGCAAACCGATCCTTGTTGAAAATCATCAAGACTCGGCTTGAGGGGGCAAAAGGAGTATGACCAGATGAGTTACCTGGCGTCCTATGGGCGTACAGGACGACAGTAAGAACCCCTACGAGGGAAACTCCTTTCAAGCTAGCCTACGGAAGCGAAGCAGTCATACCTGCAGAGGTACATATGGCCAATTACAGGGTGATGGCATATCAAGATAAGGATAATGAGGAGCAACTCCGTTTGAACCTTGATCTAATAGACGAGGTAAGGACAGATGCTGAGCACAGAACAGCAAGATACAAAAACCTCATGGCCAGGCAATATGATGCAATGGTGAAGCCAAGGCGGTTCAACATAGGAGATCTCGTCCTGAAAAAGGTCTCTTTGGCAACCGAAAACCCAGCTCATGGGAAATTGGGCCCTAATTGGGAAGGACCCTACAGAGTTATCAACTGTAAAAGGCAAGGATCTTACTACTTGGAGGCCCTGGACGGGAGGAAATTGGAGCATCCTTGGAATGTGGAGCACCTGAGGAGGTACTATCAGTAAAAGTAAGCCTGGACGAGTACTACTATAGATGAGTGTGGAGCTTATCTGTATTTTCGTTCTACTTATGTTTGATGCTATGTGTTTAATACTACTACTTTATTATTTATGTTGTGCCGTAATTATGGACGAAGTTATGGAGTTTGTACTTATTAAATAAAAAGGCATTAGTATGTATATGCCTTATCTGTAAACGATATTTATGTTATGTACAAAATGTTGTGTGAATCTCAAATCTCCAAGCTATTTTCATTCAAGCTAACCCACAAGGGGGCTAAAACAATTTTTTAAGACGAATAAATTCTCTGGACGCGGAGATGTGACGTCTAAAGCTTTCCTAAGATAAAGCAAAATTAAGGCACCCTCGTCCATAGAAAAGGACGAGGTAAAGCCTATACCTTGAGCAAACCAGTGAGTCAAGGCATATTCGTCCACACAATGGACGAAGTAAAGCATAATGATTATCCAGACCATGGACGAGGAAATGCATAGATGAGTGTTTTGAACTTGTTAAAGCACCTGTTAAAACAATCCAGTCCATGGACGAGCAGAACGCAGGGACTTATCCTTATTAAACATGAAAATCAGCCCAGTCCAAGGATGAGTAATGCTGAAAATTACCATTTCACAAGCAAATTACATTTGGTGAAATTCTAGTAAAAATGGTAGAAGTATATATATGAAGTATGGACGAGTCAAGCATGAAGTCTTGTATATAGAAATGAAAAGTCTCGTCCATGCATATATTTTAAAAATAATAATAATAATAAATAAATAAATATAATAAATAAATATATATATGTGTATATACAAACTTTCATTCATTAACTAAAGGGTGGATATCCTACGTCCAAAAACCCTTGTTAAATCAAAATAAACTGAAGTAATTGTTTAAGACCTCGTCCTAAAACCATGGATGAGGAAAATGTATTTTGGTTACATAAAAAGGTCCAAAAACAAAGGACCAAATAAAAACCAAAAAAAAAAAGAAAAAAAAGAAAAAAAAAAGAAAAGAAAGAAATACAAAGATCACTCTTAAGTGTAAAAGTTACGTCTTTAAGTAGAGGGGGCATTCACTTTGGGGTCGTCCTTAGGAGGCAAAGTTGTAGCATCGTCTTCAACATTGACGTCCTCAGAGCTGCCTTAAAGCAGAGAACTGGTAGCAACAGTCAGGTTAAGCTTAATGGAGCTAAAATCCACTTCAGGGAAATTTTCTATAGCCTCCATTCTAAAATCCTCAAAGCCTGCTGCATAATTGGCGTCCAGAAGGTTGGTATATTCCTTGGACGACTTGAACTTGGCCACTGCATCTGCCTCTGCATTGGAAAGAAGAGTACTCAACTCGTCATTCTTTTTTTGTAAGTAATCAAGACGAGAATCTTTTTCCACTACATCAGCTTTCAGCTCCTCAATCAAGTTTAGCAGCTCCTTTCCCTTCTCCTTAGCAGTGGCAGCTACCTCAGCCCATTTTTTAGATTCATCCTTCAACTCCTGAATCTTCGTCTCTAATAAAATCCTCGTCTTGTCCAATCCTGTGGCTTGTCTAGACGCCGCTATAAACTTTGACATACCCTACAAAAAGGGGAAGAATAAATGGTCAGAATCAAAAACAAGAAAAGGAAAAATAAAAAATAGCAAAGACGAGGCAAAGACAATTACCTTGAAAAGATCATGAACACCAGAATGTTCAAAGTCCTTTAAGGACATGTCATAACAGACGTTTATATCCTCTTCTGTAACAATTTTCTGAAAATGCTCCCAAGCTAAATTTTCATTTTCAATCATATTTGAAGGGACATGCTGAGAAGGCTGAGATATTGCAGACACAGTCATCTTAGACGAAGGAGTCTTAGACGGCGTAGTTTCAGTTAGAATGGATGAGTTTACATCATGTATCTTAATGGACGGTTGAACTGGAGGAAGGTTGGGCTTGGCTGTCTGGGACGACCCATGCTTAAGCTTTTTACCTCGTCGGGTAGGAAGATTTCCAATGTCTAAGTTTTTAGGCAAAGGCTTCCTTTTATCCCCAGTCGACGAACGAACTTGGGATTGAGTCTCAGGACGACTCTTCTCATCGACAACTTCTTTCTCTTTATTTTCCTTCATTGTTGACATTCCTAAGGTAAGAAACAGTAAATGATAAGTAATGTATTATAAGTAAATCGAGAAGTATAACAGGATGTCCAAATGACCAAGTAAATGAAAACTTACTTCTTCGCACTGTAACCTCGTGAGCAATGGCCTCGTCTGAAGGTTCAGGGCCAAGTCCCCACTTGGCAAGACGTCAACGGGTAACCAAAGAATGAAAATCCCTATCGACATGAAGACGAGCCCTGTGGACGCGGTCACGGTGGAACTTGCTTAAAGATGGTCGTTTGACACTTGTAAAGCAAATGATATGCAAGGGTTAGGAATAAACACAATAAAATAAAAGAGAAAGAAAAAAGAGCAAGGGGAGGGATGTACCTTCAGGACGAAGGTTCCCTAAGTCCCCAGAGTAAGGGGCGAATGGGTCCTTGCCAACGTCCACAGGGTTCCCTGCCCAAAAACCAGAGACAAAGATAAACTCTGTCTTCCAATTCCTGTCAGACGAGGCCAGAGACTTGATTAATCTACAATTTTTACCCCTGGCTGTGAATTGATAAAAGCCAAGGGATTGATTTATTTCTGAGGGCTTGTAACAAAAAAGGAACTCGTCCACAGTGAGAGGACGATTCCCCCCAAATACTTCCCTCCACAAAATTTGCATAGAGATAATCAATCTCCATGCATTGGGGTTGAATTGGCATATACCTAAACCTAACCTAACCAATAACTCTCTAGCGAATGCATTCAAAGGCAACCTAAAACCTCCTAAGAGATAAGCCTCATAGATACCTATTCCAAAACGAGGATTACAGCACCATTCTCCACGGATGGGCAACCTGGGGTTAAACTCGTCCGGGATCTGGTACCATGTCCTAAGATTACTAAGCCTTTGTTCATTCGTTTTGGAATGAATACCAACTGCGCAACTATAGACAATCTCTTCTTCATCCAAAGGACTAGATGGAGGAGCACTAGACGAGACGCTAGCTTGAGAGCCAGAGGCTTTCCTAAGTTGTTCTTGGACGACTTCCAAAGGAAGCCTAAGGACATCAGAGGTATACCCCTCGTCCGAAGAACTCCCCTCCTCACTACTCTGACTACTGTTATCGGAACTATTATCACTGGTGGAATCGTAGTACTTGTCTATAGCTTTTTCTGTACTATCGCTAGACGAGGGAGCAACAATTTCAGACATTTCTGAAAACTAAAAACCTAAAGACGAGAAAGAAGAGAATACCTAGATCTAGACGGAAGAAGATTATAGACGCAGAGACTTCTAGACGAGGCTCTAGACGAGGAGGGTCAGGAAGGAAATTTCAGAAATGTAAAGGGTAACGGAGGAATTCCACTATATATAGGCAGCTAACCTGGGCATATGAAGCGACATAAACCAATCAAGAAGTGACACATGGCGTTCACCTCGAAAAAGTTGATCGACGGGACTAGCAGCCAGTTACACTGCGACACGTGACACATAAAAATAAAAAATAAAAAATAAAAAAAATAAAAAAAAATTGATTGACACCCAATTACTCCCTCCCATGAACGACCCTTATGGACAAGGGGGCAACTAATGGTGTACCAAAAGTGCACGTCACACTTCGTCCAAGAAGGGCATCCATGAGAAGAGACTAAAGATTAGACGTATGAAACATACTCGTCCCCAATCACCTCGTCCGTTCTTGATAAAGGACGGACGAGCATGTTAAAACCATCAAGCGCAATCCATACTCGTCCTCAGCCACCTTGCCCATTCTTGATAAAGGACAGACGAGCATATTGAACCATTGACGAGCATGATCCTGGCCAAAAGCGTAAGGAACAAATTATACCCTTACGATCCAAGGCCTCTACTAATCATTATGAAACACTGGCTCAAATAAAGTAACTTCCATGGCGGTTGTGGAAGTTACCTCGAAATATTCTAAACTCCTCGACAATAGGAACAGTTATTGAGATGTATAACCGTTTCATATACACTATATAAGGATTCTCTTACGAGTAGGTAAGGCATTCAGACACTTTTCTGAGAAATTATTTTCGTTTTACAGTGAATTACAAATCCACTGACTTTATCATCGGAGGACTTTTGACCGGTCCCCACCGATCCCCTCTGACTTAGTTTTTGTTTCCAGGATCAAGCCCTAAGATCTTCAGCGCCCGAGATTTATCAACCTACTGATTTCCTAGAAACTATCATAAACAGTTAAGCATATCTTTATCAAACAAAAACAGTCATTAAAGAATGACTACAATGAACATTTATCTAGTAAATGATCATCCGGACACGCAATGTAATTAAGAGTAATACAGAAATCAATTGCATGTCCAAACACACAACCAATGTGAAATACAAGAAGTATTTGCCTTAAGGATACAAGATCCAACAAGGGCACAAGTGTGTAGTACACAAGATAATGCAACAAAATCTAAATGTACTAAAAAATTCTACAAAGAAAGGATATAAAAGAAAGCACTGAATATAAACTGAAGGTTTTAAACCAAAGTACTTAAAGCTTTAAAAGAAAGCAATGTAAATATCCAAGAGTTATAAAAACTATAAAGGTAAACATAAAATGAAACCACTAGGCCACCAAAAAGAACCAATAATATCTATGATATCCTACGCTATGCTCCCCCTCAAAACTTTCTCCCCCTTTTTGACCGGAATGGCCAAAGGAGCTAGAATTGCTCAGATTCTGAGTCGGATCCCTGTGCCATCATCATGTCTTCAATTTGTAATGATAATGCAGTAATCTGGCCTTGGATATAAGCAAACTGATCTGAGGTGTGCTGCACATGGGATTTGAGCATGCCATACATCTACTCTACCCTTGTAATAAGGTAATCAAGACGATCGGGCCTTCATGCTTATGCTTGGGAAGATGGCTGTGCAGATCCCTCTGGGGCTGAGGTGAACCTTTCAATTTCTTCCTCCGTGTCCCCACCTTCTTCCTCAACATCATTCCTTGGGATTTGAGAAATGCCGGTTCTTGATCCGGTGATGTGGGCTTTGCTCCGGGTCACGATATGGGCACCAATGGGATAGTCTCTTTGCATTATGGTAAGACTGCTTGGAATCTTCAGCTTGGTCTTTGCTATGAGACCCATAATGAGAGTAGGGAATGGAAATATCATCCTTGAGTTCCTTTTGGTGATACTCTTGGTCAGGAGGTGGTATATATGTTCGCATATGTCGATCTCCTTATATGTGTAGAGATTGTATAGGAAAATGGTCCTTGGTCCAGACAGTGTTGTCAAGTTCGTCACCAGGTAGAGGTTGTGAATCATGACATAGGCCAATGTCCTCATCTCCGCATTGAAAGGGATGGTGTTCATTGACTTCTTCTTGAGAGAGCCACCAAGAAGCTCTGCCATAGGCTCAAGAGAGTCCAATCTGTCATCATAGTGTACGGAGATTGGCTGAGAAGGTGGACGAACTTCTAAGAATTCTTGTGTAAGGTTGAATTTATTTAATCATTTGTTGGCTTTATTCTGTGCCAAATTTGCTTGTAATTTAGCAATTAGATACCTTGTATTTAGGTGGGAATTATGTAAGGGTAGTGTGTGAGAAAGTGTGAAGAAATCTCAGAAGTGTGTAGAAATCTCAAAAGTGTGCAATTCAAGGGAGTCTCGTGACTGGATCTCGCGACTGGCTCGTGACTGGCAAGTCGCCAGAATGGCACACGTGTGAAGCATGCAGGGGGAGCTAAAGGGTCACGCCAGCTGTTGCACTACAGGACAAAACTTCCAGTCTAGCCAGGTAGTTAGCTCGCGACTCAAACTTGCGACTCGTTCCAGTCTCAAGGTCGAGTCGCCAGAATGCCTTGTTTGGTTGTAACTAACTCTTCACATTCCTCATACACTCTACTATAAATACCTTATACCCACAACATGTAGAGAGCTTCTAGAGAGAATTTTGAGAGAGAAACCCTAGAGAAAAACAAGATTGACTCATCCACAATCTTGATCCTTTGATTCTCCAAATTCCTCTACTCTCACCCTCTCCATTGATATATCCTTGAAAGGTGCATTTAGCCAAATCCTTATCTCACCATACCCATATTTGTAAGGAGGTATTTTGGTGCTTGGGAAGTAGTTCAAAAGGGACCAATTCATTTTGGTTGATGCAATGGGCTATTGCGGGATCCAGTAAGCTAGAGAGGACAAGGTTTGGCGTAACCCTGTTAGAGCAAGAAGCTTGGAGGGGTTAGGTGCACTGGGTAGATTAGGCTTAGAGGGTCTTCTGCTATTCATGTATCCCAACTATATTCTCTAGTGGATTATTGACCTTTTGGAGGGCAGCAGAGAGGTTTTTCGCCGAGTACTTCAGTTTCCTCTTCGATAACATATCACCGTGTTATTTTTGTGTTTGCATCTCTTTTCCCTTAATCTTTGCCTTTAATTACTGCTGTGGTTGTGATTAATTTTGGTTTAGATTGTTTTACCAATTCTGGTTTAGCTTATATTCATATTCTGCATATATATTGTTTGATTATAAGCTTGTGTTGGTAATTTGTAATTTGAGGGTCTAAACGTTCATCAGTGTTGTACACACTATTTGAACTTTCAATTGGTATCAAAGCGAGTGCACTTGCTGTGGTTTAATTACCTAAGTGCGATCCTTGACCCCTGTTGAGATGGATCGGTCTCAATCTCTTAATGCTCCTCCATATTTTGATGGAAGCAACTATGCATTTTGGAAAGTCCGCATGAGGGCATTCCTACGTTCAATCGATGAGACTGTTTGGGATGCGGTAGATGTAGGATGGACTAGGCCGGAGGCTGCCAAATCTACATGGGATAAGGCAGCCCTCGCGGCAGCTAATGCTAATAGCAAGGCACTAAATGCTATTTTCTGTGGTGTTTCTCCAAATGAGTTTCATAGGATCTCTCACATTACAATTGCCAAAGAGGCGTGGCAAATATTGGAGACAACCTATGAAGGAACTAAAAAGGTCAAAGACACCAAGTTGTAGATGTTAACCACCTGATTTGAGGAGCTGAAGATGAGTGACGACGAGTCATTCGACTCATTTTATGGCAAGCTGAATGAGGTGGTTATTGGGAAGTTCAACTTGGGTGAAAAGACAAAGGACTCAAAGATAGTGAGGAAGATCCTTCAATCATTGCCTGAGAGCTTCCGTGTAAAGGTTACTGCAATTGAAGAGAGTAAGGACCTTGATGATATCAAAGTTCAAGAACTAATTGGCTCACTTCAAACGTATGAGCTGTCTCTACCTTCACAAAGGAAAAGCAAATCCCTTGCTCTAAAGACGAGCAATGAAAGGGTGGAAGCTCACGACTCATTGGATGAGGATGAGGTCTTGAAAGATGTGGCATATCTTGTGAAGAATTTCTGAAAGTTCTTAAAGTTCAAGAAGAATGGAAAGTTTGCTGAGAAAGGAAAATTCCCAAATTCCTGGAAGGAGAAAAAGGATTTCAAGAAGAAAGATGGAAAGGATTCTCAATCTTCTCAAGCAATCACGTGCTATGAATGTAACGGTCATGGACTTCTCAAGAAGGAGTGTCCGAACTATTTGAGAGGGAAGAGTAAAATGTATGCCACTACTCTTAGTGACACTGACTCTTCTAGTTCAGATTCAGATGAAAGCTGTGATGGAGAGGGAAACTTCTCTGCATTCATGACCATTGCTCCCGTGGAATCTTCTGATGATTTGAGTGTGCTAGTGGAAGAGCTTGGTGAGCACACTGAATTGGAGCCAATGGGGATAGTAGAGGAATCTGATGATGAGGAAGATGAAAGAACAGTGGGACTACAATTCCCTCCTTGAGAAGACCGGTGAATATGCAAAAATGGCTAAAGCAGCCATTAAGAAAATGAAGAGAGCAGAGCAAGACTACAAGAGTCTTTTAGTCCGATACAAGGAGACTAAGTGTGAAGTCGAGACGCTGAATGAAGAGCTAACCGAAGCCTACTCAAAGATAAAATTTCTTGAGCTTGAGGTGATTCAAGCTAATGCTAAAGTAGAGCGGGTCTCCTCCAAGAAGCTTGATGAAGTGCTTGCTCATCAAAAACCTTTCTCTGACAAAAGTGGATTGGGATACACTGGAGAAAGCAGTTCGAGTGTCAAAGTGTCCAAGGATATGAAATTTGTGAGTGCTAAGGAACCAATGGTGGAAATCACTACTGTTGAGAAAGTGAAGGTGGAAAAGAAGCGGAATGTGATTGACCAAAGGTTATTGACTAAGCCTCCTAACCAATCAGTGGTCAAACCTAAGGGTAAAGGGAAATCTCTCCCAAAGTCACAAAGAGGTCCGAGAACTCAACATTTCTGCCATCATTGTGGAATTCAAGGACACACCAGACCCAATTGTTGTAAGCTTCAAGCATTGAAGAATTCAAGTGCTCAAAGGTCGAGAGGACCAAGACATGGCAAAGGGAATTGGACTGCTGAGCAATCAAAAGGTCAAGAAGGTGATCCCGGAGTGAGGGATGTGATGAAGATGATTGATGCATTCACCTCCTGTTTGACAAGCTTCATCAAAAGGTTTGAAAGTCATAACAATAGTACCCAATCCTCTAGGGATATCACCCCAAACGCAAGTGTTGTGTGGGTGAAGAAGGGTACACATGCATAAGCATTACAACATGTCCATGCATTAAGACTTCCTATGTTTTATGACATTGATTGGTTGTGTGATTTGTGTTATCTCTCTAACAAGTGTTGAAAATTTTTGTTTACTTGTTTGCTATTTGCTTAGAATGTTTTTACATTTTTTTTTTATCAATCTTTATTTGTTTTTGTGTCAAAAATCCAAGAACACATAAAAAGTAGAAAATCCAAAAAGTTTGATCGGCATTATTGTGTTTTGTCACAAGCATGTTTTGCCTTGTACCTTCGTGCAAATGGCTTTGTGCATTTACGAGCGTATCTTGTTCTTTATGCACTCATATCATTGTGGGAGAAATCTTGACATCTATGTGACTGTTGTAAATAGATCTTCAAACTTGTCATGAATGATTAGTCAATGGTTTTGTTGTCTTAAGACATGCATAGACTTGTACCTATATATCTTCCCACTCTATTATTTTTTTTGCTTAAAGAGCTCAACAAATGTAAATCTCAAAATGAAAAGAGATAATGAGCTGCAAAAGCCATCACACATACTAGTATTTGACTAGGAAAAAGGGAAAGTGACTTTTATGAAAATGTATGATGCCCAAAAAGCCAAAGGTTTGTTCATCAAATTGAAATATAAAAAATTTCAGGCATTGATCTCAAAATGAGATGTATTGATTCAAAAAGATCAAATGTTATGATATGTATGGAGGCAAATGAAAAGCTTCAAAATAATGTTATCAAGTTTTATGGGAGGTCATATATGCATATTTCTATAATTGAGATTGGTCACTCTTCCTAGTGCTAATTGTGTATGACTTGGTTGAATTGATCATTGAAATTTCACATTAGACTAAGGACTATCTCATCTTTGGTACCCACACACATCACACATGTCTATGTTCAATGAATGCCTTATTCATTTGTGTGATTGTACTTGATTAAATATGTTGCACATGCTTAATTATATGTTGATCAAACACAAAAAAGATTTTTGAGTGTTTTAATTGTTTTTGGAAAGTATTTTTGTTTTGAAAAATTTCAAAAATTTCAAAAACTGTGCAACCCTGTTTTGGCGACTTGCCTTATGGGTCAAGCCAGTCACGAGCCCCTAGTTGCGAGCTTACACAGAAGGTTTTCGCGACTCTCTGGCGAGTCAAAGCCCCAGTCGCGAAAAGGACTTAGATTTTTTTCAAAATCTGGGTTTTTAGATTTCACATGACTCAGTTTGGCGACTTGTTCACAAGTGGAAGCTCCAGTTGCGAGTGTTACTCAGAAGGTTTCGTGACTCCCGCCGCGACTGACTCGTGGGTGGACCTTCCAGTCGCAAAAAACACTTAGACAAAATTTTCCAAATTTTGTCACAAGGGTTTTTGGCGGCTTGCTTTGGCGACTTGTTCATGACTCAATACAGTCGCGAAAATCTCGTGTTTCGCGCATTAAGGGTCTTTTTCAAGGAAGTTTTCAAAAACTTTTCAGTTTTCCCTCGCATATTGTGACTGTTCATTGTCTCCCTGTTTCAAACTCACCATGTTCACTCTCAAAAACTCCATTTTTCTTCATCATCTCTTCACCAATCTTCAAGAAAAGGTATGGGTTCTTTTCTTTTCTCAAAGTATTTCATGTTCATAACCCTTAATTTCTTGGATTTTGAGTTTTTGTTGAAGTTTTGAAAAATATGATGTTCGAATATTGGTTTGGGTATATCTTGTTGAGTTTGATGAATGGGTTTTGTTGGTTTTGACTGTATGATGCTTTTTATACATGTTTTCATGTTTGCCTCTCACTTTTGAGTACTATACTTGGTTTGTGATCGTACTGTGCATATCATACCCATGATAAAATGTCTCATAGACATTCTTTTGTGTTTTTGAGGAATTCATAAAATACAATGATTGTAGGGAGTTCTTGGAATACATTGTTTGCTAAATGCTTTTCTGGTTATGATTTTGAACTTTGCCCTAGGATGTACATGGTGATTTCTGCACACACACACATTTTGATATGTTTGGGGCCTTAATGATAAAACTCTGTTGAGCATTGATGCTATGTGTTTTCTCATGTCAAGTTGTTAAGGAATTGTGTTGTAGATTAAATCTTTGGTCTAATTCTAAGTCCATTTTATTGCTACTAATTTGTTACTAATTTTTACTGTTACCGTATGCTTTGCTCTGTTTTGTGGTCTTTGCTGCTATGTTTTGCAGATGACTCCAAAGAAGAAGACTATTGCACATAAGGCTGACAAAAGGAAGAAAATGGACAATACTCGGTTCAGGTCTATCAAACATTTTGAGAGATACAATCAGTTCTATGAGAAGGCTCCAATCATCCAAGAGAGATTTGTGGACTTGGTGGATTTGAAGGATTACTTTATCCCAGGTTATTTTCAACATAGAGGTTGGGACAAGCTCCTTGGTAATCTACCTGGAGTGCGTGACCCGTTGATTTGTGAATTCTATGCCAACGCAATCTTGCGAGAGGATGAGATTGATTGTTGGATTAGAGGCCATGAGTTCACCATTAACTTGGAGGATATTGATAATGTTCTTGGTTTTAAGGATCTAGAGCATGATTTCACTCACTACAAGGACAGAATGCTCTCCATAAAGACGGTTCAATCGCATATTGGTAGGGGTTCGAGAAGGAAGATGTCTTACCACAACTGCTTTTCCACCAAACCTTAGATGTCTCACCTTAATTATGATGTTCAATCTGTACCCGATGAAGAAGATGACCACCATCAATAATGCTAGAGCTGTTTTTCTAATGGAGCTTCGGGAGAACACTTACAGTGATATTAGTGCTCATGCCTTCTGCATTATTGCTGATGAAACAAGAACAACCTCAAGGCCAAAGCTGATTCTCCCTAGTTTACTCATGAGGCTCTTTCATGCAAAAGGTGTGAAAATTCCACAAGATAATAGTCTCTTGTCTACCTCTCCGGCTATAAATGCTCTAACAATTGCACGGATTAAAGTTCGTCTTCCGGGTGATGAAGAGGAGGGTGATCAAGCACAAGGAGAACCTATGGACACTGAGACAGAAGCTAAAGGACAACCCTCAAGCTTAAGAAGCCATGGCAAAAGGAGCCGAGCTTTATCATCTTCTGCAGTACCTCCAGATGCATTTCAAATCATCCTTGAGAGGATTGACGGGCTACGAGACGTCCAGAATGAGCAATCTGACAAGCTAGCTGCTATCTAAGAACAAATGAATCTTCTTTCAGCAAAGTTTGATAGCTTCACTACCCAGCAGTAGCCCTTTGGCCATTCCGGTCAAAAAGGGGGAGAACTTTGGAGATGGAGTAGGAGTAGCTCTTAAGGGGGAGCACTATTTTGAGGGGGAGAAAAACTTTAAGCATTTTTATGTCTAATTTATGTTGATTATGGTTTTTGTTGCTATGTTTGGATAATTTTAATATAGGTTTGCACAGCACTTTGTTAAATACTTTGGTTCAAACTCATGGATGTTTTCATTGCTTTTGTTAAAGCTTTTGGTACTTTGGTTTATATAATTCAGTGTTTTTCAGTACTTGTTTTTGTACCTTTGCTTTGTAGCTTAGTACTTTTAGTTAATGTTATGCATTTTTTTAGTACTTCACTCTTGTGCCCTTATTGGATTTTACATCCTGGATGCAATTACCTTGTGTTTTTGTATCGGTTGAGTGTTGGACATACAAATGATACTTTGCATTGAGCTTATTAGCTTGCATGTCCGGATGTTCATTCCTTGTGTGAATGATCATTGTGATCACTATTTATAGTGATTGTTCTTGTTTGGTCAAGCCATGCTTTATTGCTTTAATCTTTAGTGCTTGATCGCATTGTGCTTGCTCCATATGCATTTCAAGATTTCTGCTTACAATGGTCATCTTATGTTGTTGTTTTCAGGAAAAACTTGTTTTTATGGTTCAAGAGCTTCACAGTTTTTAGAGTTAGGTGTGAGTGAGTTTTGGCAACTGTTCCCAACTCACATGTTAAGTCTAGAGTCTGTTTTAGGGTTTTGTCACGGAATAGCCAAAGGGGGAGATTGTAAGGTTGAATTTATTCAATCCTTTGTTGGCTTTATTCCGTGCCAAATTTTCTTGTAATTTAGCAATTAGATACCCTGTATTTAGGTGGGAATTATGTAAGGGTAGTGTGTGAGAGAGTGTGAAAAAATCTCAAAAGTGTGCAATTCAAGGGAGTCTCGTGACTGGATCTCGCGACTGGCTCGTGACAAGCAAGTCGCTAGAATGGCACACGTGTGAAGCATGCAGGGGGAGCTAAAGGGTCACACCAGCTGTTGCACTGCAGGACAAAACTTCCAATCTGGCCAGGCAGTTAGCTCGCGACTCACACTCGCGACTTGTTCCAGTCGCAAGCTCGAGTCGCCAGAATGCCCTATTTGGTTGTAACTAACTCTTCATATTCCTCATACACTACATAAATACCCTTATACCCATGAAATGTAGAGAGCTTCTAGAGAGAATTTTGAGAGAGAAACCCTAGAGAAAAATAAGATTGACTCATCCACAATCTTGATCCTTTGATTCTCTAAATTCTTCTACTCTCACTCTCTCCATTGATATATCCTTGAAAGGTACATTTAGCCAAATCCTTATCTCACCATACCCATATCTATGAGGAGGTATTTTGGTGCTTGGGAAGCAGTTCAGAAGGGACCAATTCATTTTGGTTGATGCAATGGGCTATTGTGGGATCTGGTAAGCTAGAGAAGACAAGGTTCGGCGTAACCCTGTTGGAGAAAGAAGCTTGGAGGGCTTAGGAGCACTGGCTAGATTAGGCTTGGAAGGTCTTCTGCTATTCATGTATCCCAACTATATTCTCTAATGGAATATTGACCGCTTGAAGGGCGGCGAAGAGGTTTTTCGCCGAGTACTTCGATTTCCTCTTTGATAACATATCATTGTGTTATCTTTGTGTTCGCATCTCTCTTCCCTTAATCTTTGCCTCTAATTACTGCTGTGGTTGTGATTAATTTCGATTTAGATTGTTTTACCAATTCTGGTTTAGCTTATATTCATATTCTGCACATATATTGTTTGATTATAAGCTTGTGTTGGTAATTTGTAATTTGGGGGTCTAAACATTCATCGGTATTTTACACACTATTTGAACTTTCATCTTGAATGGAATCCCTTGTGAAAGTTCAATTAGTGTGTAAAACACCAATGAACGTTTAGATCCCCAATTTACAAATTACCAACACAAGCTTATAATCAAACAATATATGTGCGGAATATGAATATAAGCTAAAACAGAATTAGTAAAACAATCTAAACCAAAATTAATCACAACCACAACAGTATTTAAAAGGCAAATATTAAGGGAAGAAAGATGCAAACACAAAGATAACACAGCGATATGTTATCGAAGAGGAAACTGAAGTCCTCGGCGAAAAACCTCTCTGCCACCCTCCAAGCGGTCAATAATCCACTAGAGAATATAGTTGGGATATATGAATAGCAGAAGACCCTCCAAGCCTAATCTACACAGTGCACCTAAGCCCTCCAAGCTTCTTGCTCCAACAGGGTTACGCCGAACCTTGTCTTCTCTAGCTTATCGGATCCCGCAATAGCCCATTGCATCAACCAAAATGAATTGGTCCCTTCTGAACTACTTTCCAAGCACCAAAATACCTTCTCACGGATATGGGTATGGTGAGATAAGGATTTGGCTAATGTACCTCTCAATGATATGTCAATGGAGAGGGTGAGAGTAGAGGAATTTAGAGAATCAAAGGATGAAGATTATGGATGAGTCAATCTTGTTTTTCTCTAGGGTTTCTCTCTCAAAATTCTCTTTGGAAGCTTTCAACATTTCGTGGGTATAAGGGTATTTATAGTAGGGTAAGTGAGGAATGTGAGCAGTCAGGTTTTTAACAAACAGAGCATTTTGGCGACTTAGGCTCGCGACTGGAATGAGTCGCAAGCTAACTGCCTGGCCAGTCTGGAAGTTTTGTCCTGTAGTGCTCCAGCTGGCGTGACCCTTTAGCTCCCCTGCATGCTTCACACATGTGCCACCTTTGGCGACTCACTAGTCGCGAGCCAGTTGCGAGATCCAGTCGCGACTACCCTTACATGATTCCCACCTAAATACAAGTTTTCTAAATGCTGAATTAGAAGAAAATTTGGCACTGAATAAAGCTAACAAAATGATTGAATAAATTCAACTTTACACCTTGTGATAATGAACTCCTTTTGTTGCACCCAACAGTTGATGTGGTCTCCTTCCACAGTGGCATTGGAGAAGAATTCCCTTATGAGTTCAGCATAAACATTGCCACTTGGATTTAGCAACTTTGTCCAAGTTCTCTCCTTGAACACTTCTGGTATGGCAGTGTTTTCAAGGGTTCCATTCGTACAACCCTTTCCATAATGATTATTGCTCTTTAGTAGCAATCATTATATGCCATGTCTGCCTCAATGGATATGAAATTCTTTGAGTCCGTGTGTGGATGCTTTGAGGATTTCTTGAAAGCAGAGTGCTTAGTGGGAGACATCTGCACAAATAGATACAAAGCAAAAAGGAACAAGTGCAAAAATACACAAACAGGAACACAAACTTGATTATTGTCAAGTTAGTTCATAAAATAAGCACAAAGTCCTAAAAAGAACAAACACAATGTCATAAAACCTTTTTATAAGTGCTAAAGCATATAACATTATTAAAATGCAAAAAAATGACAGGAGTGCAAGTGTGTGCATCAAGTGTGCATGTGGTGTGCATATGTGATGCATGTGCAAGGCATGGCTAAGCATATTGGAGCAAAGTGTGTAAAACACACGACCAACGATCAAAACATGATAAACAAGTTCAATCATGGTAGTCCCCAAAGTTTGGAACTCATTGGATTCCAAAACAACACCAAAATGTCATTTGGGCATATTATCAAACACTTGGTATGCTCCTATAAAATTAACATGTTGGCAATGCATAAACATGATTAAATCTTGCCTAAATACATGTTAAAATGCCATAATTGGCCAACACAAACACAAACAAACCAAATGGGACAAAGCCCAATCAAGAAATTTAAAAAATTTGCACAAAATTTAAAGTTCCTAACCCTTTTTCAAAAATACCCCAATTCAAGTAAAACCTAGAAATTTTTGGCATAATCTAAGGAAATAAAGAGAAACGATTGTATAGACATACCTTAGATATGATTTGAAAAAGTTTTCTCTTGAGTTTTGGTTAGGTTTTTGAGTGAAAATCAGTTTGGGGTTGAGAGAGGCACGAGGGAGGCAAAATGAGGGAAAGACAAGTGATTTGAAAAACTGTCTACATCAGCCCTTTAAAACTAAAAACACTCATTTTTCGCGGGTTACCTACTCGCGAAGTTACTCGCAAAAAATGCCTCTGAAGCACAAAACTTTTCGCGGGTAGACTTTACTCGTGAAACAGTCGCAAAATTCTTTGTCTGAAATTTTGTGTTTTCAATATTTTGCCTTAACTCATTTTTGTGAGAAGAGCTTAGTCGCGAGCTTCTCGTGAAAATGCCTCTAAAGAAGTTTTTGATGAAAAACATGAAAAATGTAATTTGAACAAAAACTCAAAACATGAAAGCATAAAAACACTTTCAAAAACATATAAAATACTCAAAAATCTTTTTGGGTTTGATCGACAAGCAATTGAGTATTCACATCACATTTAATCATGTACAATCACACAAATGAAATAAGCATTCATTGAACAAAAGTCTCGTGTGTTGTGTGTGAGTATCAAATGTGAAATAGTCCTTAGTCTAGAGTGAAGCTTCAATGATCAATTCAATCAAGTCATACACAACTGATACTAGGTCAAGAGGTCTATCTCAATTATAGAAATGAACATATATGACCTCCCACAAAAAAATGATTACATATCTTTGAAACTTTTCATTTGGCTTCTTTACAAATCATAACATTTGATCATTTTTGAACAATACATCTCATTTTGAGAATGGTGCCTAAAATTTTTGATATTTCAATATTGAGAATAAGCCTTTGGCTTTTTGGGCACCATACATTTCAATACAAGCCGCTTTCCCTTTTTCCTAGTCAAATACTAGTATGTGCGATGGCTTTTGCAGCTCATTCTCTCTTTTCGAGATTTGACAATTGTTGAGCTATAAAGCAAAAACATAAAAAGGTGTAGGAAGATATATATGCACAAGTCTATGCATGTATCAAAACCATCAAGACTATTGACCAATCATTCATGACAAGCTTGAAGATTGATTTACAACAGTCACACATAGATTTCAAGATTTTTCCCACAAAGATAAAGGTGCATACATAACAAGCTAAGCTCATAAATGCACTACGCCATTAGTACAAAGATACTAGGCCAAACTCACATGTGAAATACACAACACAAGCGATCAAAATTTTTAGAGATTTTTCAATTTTTATAGGTTTTTGAATTTTTCAACACACTAAAAAACAGAACATGTAAAGTAAGATCAATAAAACAACAAGTACAAAAAAAACTTGAGAGGAAACATGATCTACCTAAACAAGTGAGACCTAAAAAGCAAGTATGCAACAATGAGCAGAATAAGGTCACACAAGAGATAAAAGTCAAGGGATGATATCGACACTAACAGTCTTATGCAGAGACTCAAATCGTAGACGATCAAGAGGTTTGGTAAATATGTTTGCCTTCTACTTATCGGTGCTTATAAACTCTAAACACACAATCTTCTCCTCAACCAAGTCTCAAATGAAGTGGTAACAGATCTCGATGTGCTTCAATTTCGAGTGTTGAACTGGATTTTTTGACAAGTTTATGGCACTTGTGTTATCACAAAACACACACATAGTGTCTTGGGTGATACCATAATCATGAAGGAGCTTCTTCATCCACAATAGTTGTGCACAACAACTCCCTACTGCAATGTATTCAACTTCAACCATTGATAGAGAAACTGAATTTTGGTTTTTGCTCATCCATGACACCAAGTTATTTCCAAGGTAAAATCAACCACCCAAGGTGCTCTTCCTATCATAGTCAGATGTGCCATTGATATAACGGATAATTCGTTTGACTATTGTCAAGTGGGACTTTTTGGGTGTTGCCTGAAATCATGCACATACCCCTACACTAAAGGCAATGTCTGGTCTACTCGTAGTAAGGTAGAGAAGACTGCCGATCATGCTTCGATAGAGTGTTGGATCTACTTCCATACCAGTTGCATCGAGGCTTAGTTTTACCAAGGAACTCACAGGAGTGGAAGTATGTTTCTTGGAGTCTAGACCGAATCTCTTGACAAGATTTTTGGCATATTTCTCTTGAGATATAAATATCTCATCTTTCCGTTGTTTCACTTGAAGCCCTAGGAAGTAGTTTAGCTCCCCCACCATACTCATCTTAAACTCCTTTTTCATCTCTTCCGAAAATTCTTGAGCAAGGTGATCGATTATAGATCCATAGACAATGTCATCCACATATACTTGAGTAACAAGGAGAGACTTTTCATCTCTTTTAACAAAGAGGGTTCGATCGGCTTGACCCCTCTTGAAACCATGATCCAAATGGTATATTGTGAGGCGATCATACCATGCTCTTGGTGCTTGCTTCAACCTATATAATGCCTTCTTCAGTCTTAGCACATGGTCCGGAAAGTGAGGGTCTTGAAACCCCTTTGGTTGCTCAACGAACACTTCTTCGTTCAAGAGTCCGTTCAAGAAGGCACTCTTCACATCCATTTGGTATAACTTGAACTTCATGATACACGTTATGGAGAGAAGAATTTGGATTGACTCTAGTCTTGCTACCAGAGCAAATGACTCATCAAAGTCAATGCCTTTAACTTGACTATATCCTTGAGCCACCAATCTAGACTTGTTTCGGACAACTACACCATCTTCATCGGTTTTGTTCTTGAAGATCCACTTGGTGTTGATTACATGTGTATCCTTGGGCCTTGGTACCAACTCCCATACATCATTCCTAACAAATTGATGCAACTCTTAGTGCATGGACTCTACCCAATTCTCATCTTTCAAAGCTTCTTCCATTTTCTTGGGTTCAAATTGAGCAAGATAACAGTTGTATGTCACATGATTCACACTATATCCCGGTCCTTTTCTCAAACAAAGTCCTTTATCTAAATCACCAATGATGTTACTTATGGGATGATTGAGAGTTACTCTTGATGACGGTTTCTTGGGAGTTGAGGGTTCCCCATCACGAGAGATTGAAGGTTGAACTTCTGGAGGGGTGAGAGGGCTTGAAGATCCCCGTGTTGATCTAGTTTCCCTTCTTGATGTAGGAGGTGTAGACTCCTTTTCCGGTGATTCTCTCTCACCATCATCACCTTGAGACATGCTGTCATCACCCTTGTTCTTCTTAAGGTTTGGTCCTTCGCCATCCTCATCAATATCCTTTTCTGAGATGGTGTCATCTATAACCATATTTATCGATTCCAACACTGTATTAGTGCGCTTATTGTACACTCTATATGCTCGGCTATTTGTGGAGTATCCTAGGAAGATTCCTTCATCACTCTTAGCATCAAATTTCCCAAAATTCTCCCGGTCATTGAGAATGTAGCATTTGCTTCCAAATACTTGGAAGTATTTCACCTTCGGCTTCTTTTCTCTCCAAATTTCATATGATGTCTTCTTTGTTCCTGCTCGGAAGAAAATTATATTCCCAATGTGACACGAAGTATTCACTACTTCAGCCCAAAACTTCTGTGGAAGGTTTTTGTTAAAAAGCAGTACTCTCGCCATCTCTTGGATCACCCAGTTCTTTCTTTCAACCACCCCATTCTGTTGTGGAGTCTTTGGGGCTGAGAATTCCTTTTTGATACCGTGCTCATTGCAAAACGCTTCAAATTTTGCATTTTTAAACTCCTTCCCATGATCACTTCTGATTTTGACTATGGGAACTCCCATTTCATTTTGGAGTCTCTTGCATAACCTTTCCAGCTTGTCACATGCCTCCGACTTCTCTCTAAGAAATTCCACCCAAGAGTATCTTGAGAAATTGTCAACTACCACCATGATGTAACGTTTTCCATCCATGCTTTCCATTCTCGTTAGACCCATTAGATCCACATGAAGTAACTCCAAAAGACGAGAAGTAGCAACTACATTTACTTTAGGATGGGTTGACTTTGTTTGTTTTCCCAATTGACATGGACCACAAACATTCTTCTCAATTTTTCCAAACTTTGGCAAACCAACCACTGCTTCAAGCTTTGAGACTTTTGCCACTTGTTTGTAATTTGCATGCCTGAATTGTTGATGCCATAACTCCAAAAGGTTCACTCGAGCACTCCGACACGATATGCTTGGTTTGGGAATAACACCATAGCAATTGTCGGTGGTCCTAAGTACCTTTCAATTCTTGAACACCTTCCTCATTGAGAATTAAACAACCTTTCTTTGAAAATTGAACTAGGAAGTCTTCATCGCATATTTGAATGATACTCAGAAAGTTCACTTTTAATCTTTTGATGTACAGAACATCAGTCAATAAAGGAAGTCCTAGAATATCAACGGTTCCCTTTCCAAGAACTTGTGAGTGACTTCCATCTCCAAATGTCACAAAGCCGTCTTCCTTCTCTTTAAGAGTTTTGAATAGTGATTTATCTTCGGTCATATGCCTTGAACATCCATTGTCAAGATACCACAAACACGAATTAAACACTTTCAATGTGGTATGAACAAAAAGACACGCATGAGATAGACATTCTTAACCATCAAATAAAAACTTATCTTCCTTTACTTCATTCATAGATGAGTGAAGCTTTCTTTTCAAACAATCAAGTTTATCACACAGATGTCTATTCCTCCTCTTATATTTAGCAATTAGGGAATTCGACTCACACAAGCTATTATGAATATCACGATTCCTATGTTCTAAAGTTTTCAGCATGTGCACAAAAATTCAACCATGTTTCTTTGATTTAAATAAGTCTAAGAGCTCATTACTAGGACAATCTCCAAAGATGCTCATAGAGTCATTATCACAAACACATAAACTATGCTTCATGTTGGCCTTTGCCATAGCACTATCCATAGCAGGCCAAAGGGTCTAGGATCACACTTAGGTAATGAAACCACAATAAGTGTACCCGCTCTGATACCAATTGAAAGCTCGAAAAAAGTTTGAAAACACGAGTTGTTTAGACCTCTAAATTAAAAATTACCGCTCGGTTGATTTTACTCTAACTTAAACTAAGTGCGGAATAGAGTAAATGCGAGCGAATAGACAATATAACTACTCTAAGTCATATTCATCAAATCACAGCAGTAAAATGAAAGCTAAAAGAGTAGGGAAGAAGAATGCAAACACAAGAAAACACGTCGATGTGTTATCGAAGAGAAAACCGAAGAACTCAGTGAAAAACCTTTCCACCGCCCTCCAAGCAATAAATCGATCCACTAGAGAATAAGTTGGAGTACACGAATAACAAAAGACCTCCAAGCCTAATCTACCCCATGTACTCGAGCCCTCCAAGCTCCTGCTACCAACTGACTTCGCCAAGCCTTGTCTTCTCTAGCTCTCCGGATCACGCAATTCAGCCCGATTGCATCCATCAAACAAATGGCTTCTTCCAATGCTTCCCAGCAGCGCCAAAACCTCACTTTACACTTAGGATAAGTGTGGTAAGTGTTTGGGCTATCAACCTCTCAAGGATTTGGAAATGGAGAGGTAGGAGTTGAGGAAAACCGCAATGGATTGTGTAAAGAATTGTGGGTATAACAATCTCTCACTCTCAAGGATAGTGGCTAGGGTTTTCTCTCTGAAAAGCATTCCTCAACATATGTGGGTAATGTGGGTATATATAGTGTGGGTAGGGACACGGTGTATCATATATGACAAATTGGCAAAACAGAATGTTTCGCGAGTATCTCGTGGGAACCAGCTGTCACCATCTATCATGACTCTTCGCATTCTAGTCATGTGCTGAGCTTATGTTTCACTTCGTGGGAAGACTACTTGCGAGATACCTACAAAAACTTCTTTGGTCTTCAATTATCTTGAGTCTTCACACTCTCTCTCACACACAACCCTTATAATAAAATCCCATATAAAATACAGGGTACAAAAGATTGAACATAATTATAATCAAATTTGGCATGGAATTAAAGCCAACACAAAATAGTTGTAAATCACAACTTTACAATATATACCCTCATTACCCACAAAAGTAAGAAAGGCTATTTAGAGAGAAAAACCCTAGACAGGTTTTCTACAACACAACACACCCACCTTTTAGAGAGAGAGTTACTCATCCTTAGTGAGAAGTCCTTGTAGTCTCTTCTCCTTTCCCTCTCCCATTGTCATACCTTCAGAATAGATTTGTACCCAAACACAACTCACACCTATTCAGAGTGTAGAGTGTGTTTTGGAGCTTAGGAAGCTTTGGGGATTTGCCAAAAAAAGCCGGTGAGGCTTGGTGGATGCAATCGGGCAGTATTGCGAGATCTGGAAAGCTAGTGAAGACAAGACTCCGAGAAGTCCGTTAGTAGCAGGAGCTTGGAGGGCTCAAGTACATTGGGTAGATTAGGCTTGGAGAGTCTTTTGTTATTCGTGTACTCCAACTTATTCACTAGTGGATTGATTTCAACTTGGAGGGTCGCGGAGAGGTTTTTCGCCAAGTTCTTCAGTTTCCTTTTTGATAACACGTCTTGGTGTTATCTTGTGTTTGCATCTCTCTTCCTTTACTTTTGTGCTTTACATTTATTGTTTATTTTTCACTTACTCTTGTTCCGCACTTAGATAATTTAGAGTAAAAGCAATTAAGCCGCAATTTAAAATTGGAGTCTAAACAAGCTCGTGTGTTATCACACAAATCCGAGCTTTCAATTGGTATCAGAGTAGGTACACTTGTTTTGGTTTCATTACCTAAGTGTGATCCTTGACCCCTTGTGTTTATTGCCATGGATAGTGTTTTGTATGCTTCTATGGATGTTTTGGATATTGTTAATTGTAACATGCCATGTGTTTGTAAAAATGCCTCTATGAGTGTTTATCCTCATGCTTGTGATGACATGTTACATGAATCTGTGGGTGTTGTTAATATTCCAAATGTCAAACTCTTAAAGAAAAAGTTTAAAAAGTTTTATGAGAATTTGAGCAAGTTCACTAGTAAAAAGGATGATTTGATTGCTAAGCTCAATGAATCCAATAAATTGGTTAAAAAGTATAAGAAACTTGCTGAAAATTCTTTTGAAAAGACGAAAGAGTTTGAATGTTTGAATATGGACTTGGATGTTAAACTTGTTTTGTCTAACAAACTTGTTGATGATCTTAAATGTGAAAATGAATCTCTTAAGATGTATGCCAAGTGTTTGATTATTGAACCTATTGCTACAAAGGAAGAAAATCTTTATTGCAATCATGTTGTGTTGCCCGATTTTGTGTCTATTGTGAGTTCACCTCTAAAGACAAATCGGTGTACATTCCTCCACACAAAAGAAACCAAAACGTGGAGAGAAAGGCTCTTAAGCCTAAGCCTTCATTTAGGTCACATCCTAGGGATTTGAGTGGAACTAAGTTTGTTCCTACTTGCCACCATTGCGGTGTGATCGGTCATATAAGACCTCAATGTTCCATGTTGAAAAGAGAACAAAACCATGTTGCTAGATCCCTCCCTAAAAAGCCTAGTGGACCTAAACACATTGTTTGTCACCATTGTGGTGCCTTTGGTCATCTTAGACCTCATTGCTCTAAGTTTCAAGCTCTTAAAAGAATCAAAAGAAAAGAGAAACTTGAGCTTCTTGGAAGTTGTTCTTTGCAAGCTAAACTAGATTTGATTGAAAGTGGTAAGTTGTTGAAGCATGTGGTAAATGCTCTTACCTCCTTGTCTATGTGCATCTCCGGTTCTCATTCTTCCAACCCTCACCTCACTTCTCATGAGGCACTCATTCCAAACAATCATTCCGTTTGGATGAGGAAGGATTCCTATGGTTGAGCATTTGTGCATTCTTTTGGTCCTTGGTCTAATTCTTTTGATCTTTTTAGGACTCTTTATGCATTAGATGAGTCAATATCATGCATTTGTGCATCATGCATCTCTTTATATGCATTGTTTTTTTTTTTTTTTTTGTTATTGATCTTACTTTTATGTCTTTGTTTTGTGTGTGTAAAAATCCAAAATCACATAAAAAGTGAAAACTTAAAAAGTTTGATTGAATATGTTTGAGCACATTTCATATGTGAGTTTGGCCTAGTACCTCCGTACTAATGGTGTAGTGCATTTACGAGCTTAGCTTGTTATGTATGCACATTTTTAAGTGTGAGCAACATCTAGAAATCTACATTTGATTGTTGTAAATAGATCTTCAAGTTTGTTATGAATGATTAGTCAATAGTCTTGTTTGATCTTATTACATGCGTAGACTTGTTCCTATATATCTCCTCACATTTATTTTTTTTGTCAAAAAGCTCTACAAACGTTTATCTCTAAAAAGAGAAAGAGCTTAAAAAGTCTTGCTTCAAAACTAGTTCGACTAGGAAAAGGTGGAGCAAAAATGTATTCAAAATGTATGATGCCAAAGCCAAAGGCTTATCCATCAAAGAAATATAAAAAATTTAATGGCATCGTTGCTCAGAAAATTGAGTTGTATTGATCAAAAGTATGAAAAATGGAAGCCGAATGAAAAGCTTTCAATCAATTGTAAACACTTTGGTGGGGGGTCATATATGTTCATTTCTACTAGTGAGATAAGTCACTTGACTTTGTGCTAGTTGTGTATGACTTGATTGTTGAAGCTTCATACTAGACTATGGACTAGTTCATACTTGATTCACACACACAACACACAAGACTAATGTTCAATGAATGCCTATTTCATTTGTGTGATTGTATGTGTTCAAATATGATGTGTGTGTGCTCAACCATATGTAGATCAAACCAAAAATATTTTTGATGTTTTTGGAAGTGTTTTTATCACTCCTTGTTTCTAAGTTTTGTACTTAATTTTTTTTTCAATGTTTTAAGCTTATTTTTGTGTTGAAAAACAGGGGTCAGAGTCTTTCGCGAGTTGTTCGCGACTTGGCTGCGAGTGTACGTTTTCAAATATGATGTGTGTGTGCTCAACCATATGTGGATCAAACCAAAAAGATTTTTGATGTTTTTGGAAGTGTTTTTATCACTCCTTGTTTTTAATTTTTGTGCTTAATTTGTTTTTCATTGTTTTAAGCTTGTTTTTGTGTTGAAAGACAAGGGTCAGAGTCTTTCGTGACTTGGCTGCGAGTTGTGAAGCTGAAAAATGAATTTTTGGCATTCAGGCAGAAACTTTCGCGAGTAGCTCATGAGTAACTCGTGAGTTCGCAACTCACGAAATTCCCAGATCATCTATTTTATGGGTATTTCGTGAGCTTTTGGTCAAAAACTCATCATATGACTCTTTTATGACTTCATCCTCCCCAAACCCTTTTTTCAAAGCTTTTACATCAAAACCCAACTAATTTCAAGTGTTTTACATTCCATAAACATCTTTAAGGTAATCTTTAACACTTTTAATTGATTTTGATCCTTAGATTATGTTTTTGGAGGTTTTATGTTCATAGTTGAGATTTTCTCAAATAGGGGTTGGGAAAACTTAATTTTTGTCAATCTTTTTGATTGGGTTTTGTTTTTAAATGTCTATTTGCTTTGGATGTTGGCTCCCTGTGGCAAATATAACATGTATTTAAGGATATATTTTCATATGTTTATGCATTGTGTACGGTTGTGATTTCCAACTATGTTGTGTTGGTTTTAATTTCGTGCCAAATTTGATTGTAATTTCTTCAATCATTTTTTCCCTGTATGTATGTGGGATTAATTGTAAGGGATTAGTGTGAGAGATCAGTGAAGACTCAAGCTTCAAAGGATGAACAAGTGGTTTTCGCGAGTGTTTTGGGAGTAGCTGACCTGCGAAAAGAGCCACGTGCAGAGCACATGACTGGAAGATGAAGAGTCATGCTAGGTTGGATATTTCGCGAGTGTTTCGCGGGTAAGGCCAACCCGCGAAGGACTCGCGAAACTCTTTGTTTGGCAAAAACATTATGTCTCTATCTTGTCTCGCAAAACTTTTTATTTTTATTTATTCCCTTTTCTCTCTTCTGTCTCATTCCTTTGTCAAATATCTTCCTCTCTTGTTCTCAAAAAATATCTCTTCCTCTCTCATTCTCTCTCAACCTCTCCTCTTTTCTTCTCTCACTCTCACTACTTTTCCCCTCTTCCTTTCAACTTCGCCAAGCCGACGCCTCATTGTGCTGTTGATCTCTCTCTTGTAGTGAGTTTTTTTTTTTTTTTTTTTTTTTTTTGCTATGATTTGATGGGTGGGTTCGAATGGCAGGCAGTTTGGTGGTGGGTGGGTTAGGCTGAGGGTGGGTTTAGGTGGGTTAGGTTGTGGGTTCCGATGGATGGGTTAGCTTGTGACATCCTCTTTCACTCTCAAACGCCATCACCAACTCTTTAGCCGCCGTCGATATTGCCCAGCCGCTGACATCGGCCAGAGGCTATCTCGCCCAGCCACCTCATGTCCAACACTGCCGATCTCGCCCGAAAGAAGAAATTTCTATGCTAAGATGGGTTTACAGATTTTAGAAATTGAGGACTTTTTGAGAGAGAGAGAGAGATGTTGTGGGCTATTGTGGTTTTGTTTTTTTATGGTGATGATTGAAATCTCGATTATGTATTAAAACACAAGAGCTGTTTAGACCCCCCAAATTAAAATTAATGGCTCGGTTGATTTTACTCTAACTTAAACTAAGTGCGGAATAGAGTAAATGTGAGCGAATAAACAATAAAACTACTCTAAGCCATATTCAATAAATCACAGCAGTAGAATGAAATATAAAAGAGTAGGGAAGAAGAATGCAAAAACAAGATAATACGCCGATGTGTTATCGAAGAAAAAACCGAAGAACTCGGTAAAAAACCTTTCTGCCGTCCTTCAAGCGGTAAATCGATCCATTAGAAAATAAGTTGAGATACACAAATAGCAAGAGACCCTCCAAGCCTAATCTACCCAATGTACCTAAGCCCTCTAAGCTCCTACTCCAACAAGGCTTCTCGGAACCGTGTCTTGTCTAGCTTTCTGGATCCCGCAATACGCCCGATTGCATCCACCAAAGCTTGGCTTCTTCCAATGCTTCCCAGTAGCACCAAAACCTCACTTGACACGCAGAATGGGTGTGGTAAGTATTTGGGCTATCAACCTCTCAAGGATTTGGAAATGGAGAGGTATGAGTTGAGGAAAACCACAATGGATTGTGTAGAGGATTGTGGGTATGACAATCTCTAACTCTCAAAGGTTGTGGCTAGGGTTTTCTCTCTGAAAAGCACTCCTCAACATATGTGGATAATGTGGGTATATATAGTGTGGGTAGAGATAGGGTGTATCAGATATGACAAAATAGCAAAACAGAATGTTTCGCAGGTATCTCGCGGGAAGGCCTTACCCGCGAGACACTCGCGAAAACTAGTTGTCACCATCCTGTCATGACTCTTTGCATTCCAGTCATGTGCTGGGCACATGCTTCACTTTGCAGGAAGGCTTCTCGCGAGCTACCCACGAAAACTTCTTTGGTCTTCAATTGCCTTGAGTCTTCACACTCTCTCTCACACACAACCCTTTTAATAAAATCCCACATAAAATACAGGGTACAAAGATTGAACATAATTACAATCAAATTTGGCACGGAATTAAAGCCAACACAAAATAGTTGTAAATCACAACTTTACAATCTCTCCCTTTGGCTATTCCATGACAAAACTCCTAAAACAGACTCTAGACTTAAATGTGAGTTTGGGAACAGTGGTAAAACTCACTCACATCTAATCTAGAAGCTGTGAAGCACTTGCATGTATATACTTGTAACCTGAAACACTCGCACACAAACAAAACTTTCATTAAGCTTATGACAAGTTGAATACGTGGTACGTATATAAGTAAGTAAAGTGCGATCAAGGTAATAAACATTATATAAACAGTTACGCATATCTTGATCATACAAGTACAGTCATTAAAGAATGACTACAATGAACATTTAGCTAGTAAATGATCATCCGGACACGCTATGCAATTAAGAGCAATGTAAAAATCAATTGCATGACCAACACACAACCAATGCGAAATACAGGAAGTATTTGCATCAAGGATACAAGATCCAACAAGGGCACAAGTGTGTAGTACTAAAAGTGCTTTAAAAAATGCTACAAAGCAAGAATATAAATTAACAAAGTACTGAATATTAAACTGATATAAAACCAAAGTACTTAAAGCTTTAAAGGAAAGCAATGTAAATAACCAAGAGTTATAAAAACTATAAAGGTAAACACAAACTTAAACCGCTAAACCACCAAAAATAAACCAATATCTATGATTTTATCTATGATCTGCCCTACTCCCCCTCAAACTGTGCAACTCCCCCTCAAAACTTTCTCCCCCTTTTTGACCGGAATGGCCAAAAGAGCTAGAATTGCTCAGATTCTGAGTCGGATCCTTGCGCCATCATCATATCTTCAATTTGTGATGATAATGCAGTAATTTGGCCGTGGATATAAGCAAATTGATCCACGATATGCTGCACATGGGAGTCGAGCATGCCATACATCTGCTCTACCCTTGCAATGAGATGATCAAGACGATTGGGTCCCTGTGCTTGAGCTTGTGAAGATGGTTAAGTAGAAGCCTCTGGTGCTGATGTGAACCTATCAATTTCTTCCTCCGTATCCCCGCCTTCTTCTTCAGCATCATCCCTTGGGATTTGAGAAAAGCCGGTTCTCGATCCGGTGATGTGAGCTTTGCTTTGAGTCACGATATTGGCACTAATAAGATAGTCTCTTGGTACGATTGTAAGACCGCTTGGAATCTTCAGTCTTGTCTTTGCAATGAGACCCATAATGAGGCTAGGGAATGGCATTATTGTCCTTGAGTTCTTTTTGGTGATGCTCTTGGTTAGGAGATGGTCTTGGTCCAGACAGTGTTGTCAAGTTCGTCACCGGGTAAAGGTTGTGAATCATGACATAGGCCAGTGTCCTCATCTCCGCATTGAATGGGATGGTGTTCATTGACTTCTTCTTGAGAGAACCACCAAGGAGCTTTGCCATTGGCTCAAGAGATTCCAATCTGTCATCATAGTGTACGGAGATTGGTTGAGAATGTGGACGAACTTCTAGGAACTCTTGAATGGAATCCCTTGTGATAATGAATTCATTTTGACGCACCAAACAGTTGATGTGATCTCCTTCCACAGTGGCATTGGCAAAGAACTCCTATATGAGTTTAGCATACACATTTCCACTTGGATTCAGTAGCTTCGTCCAAGTTCTCTCCTTGAATATCTCAAGAATGGCAGTGTTTTCAACAGTTTCCATCCTTACCACCCTTTCCATGATGATTGTTGCCTTTTTGTAAAAGTCATTATAGGCCATGTCAGCCTCAATGGTTCTGAAGTTTTCTGAGTCCGTGCGTGGACGCTTTGAGGACTTCTTGGAAGCAGAGTGCTTGGTGGGAGACATCTGTACATACAGACACACAACAGAGAAACAATTACAAAAACACAAAACAGGAACACAAACTTGATTAGATCCAAGTTAGTCCATAACAATAAGCACAAAGTCCTAAAAAGAACAAACACACAGTCACAAAATCATGTTAACAGAGCTAAACATGTAAGCAACAAATATCTAGCATCAGTTACATGCAAAACATGACAAGAGTGCAAGTGTGTGCATTAAGTGTGCATGAGGTGTGCCTAGGTGATGCATGGAAAGACATGATTAAGCACATTTGGGTCAAAGTGTGTAAAACACACAACCAACGATCAAAACATGACAAACATGGATAATCATAGTAATCCCCAAAATTTGGTACTCAATGGAGTCCAAAACAACACAAAAATGCCATTTGAGCATTTTGGCAAACACTTGATATGCACCTATAAAACTAACATGTGGGCAATGCATGAACATGAGTGAAAATTGTCTAAATACATGTTAAAATTGCCTCAAGGGGCCAATACAAACACAAACAAACTAAATGGGACTGAGCCCAATCAAGAAGTTTAAAAAAATTTCGCAAAACTTAGAGTTCCCAACCCTTTTTCAAAAAATACCCAAATTCAAGTAAAACCTAGAAATTTTCTGCAAAAACTAAGGAGATACAAAGAAAAGATTTTATGAACATACCTTAGAGAAGATTTTGAAGTGATTGCACTTAAAACTTGTTGGGTTTTTAAGTGAAAATTAGTTTTGGGTTGGTTTAGGCTTGAGGGAGGCGAAAAAAGGGAAAATAGGATGTGTTTGAAAATCTGTCACATTAGCCCTATAAAACTGAAAACACGCGTTTTTCGCGGGTTACCTTCTTGTGAAGTAACTCGTAAAAAATGCCTCTGAAGCACAAAACATTTTGCGGGAAGACTTTACTCGCGAGACAGTCGCGATAGTCTTTGTCTGAAATTTTGTGTTTTCACTTTTTGCCTTAATTCATTTTCGCGGGAAGTGCTTAGTCGCGAGCTTCTCGCGAAAATTTCTCTGAAGAAGTTTTTGATGGAAAAAACAAGAAACATGCATTTTTTAAACAAAAACTCAAAACATGAAAGCATAAAAACACTTTCAAAAACATATAAAATACTCAAAAATCTTCTTGGGTTTGATCGACAAGCAATTGAGCATACACATCACATTTGATCATGTACAATCACACAAATGAAATAAGCATTCATTAAACAAAAGTCTTGTGTGTTGTGTGTGAATATCAAATGTGGAATAGTCCATAGGCCAGAGTGAAGCTTCAATGATCAATTCAATCAAGTCATACACAACTGGTACTAGGTCAAGAGGTCTATTTCAATTATAGAAATGAATATATATGACCTCCTACAAAAATGATTACATATCTTTTGTAAGGCTGAATTTAATCAACCATTTTGTTGGCTTTCTTCCGTGCCAAATTTGCTTGTAATTCAGCATTTAGAAACCCTGTATTTAGGTAGAAATCATGTAAAGGTAGTGTGTGAGAGAGTGTGAAGAAAAGCTCAGAAGTGTGCATTCTGCAGGGACTCACGACTGGATCTTGCGGCTAGCAAGTCGCCAAAGCAGGCACACGTATGGAGCATGCAGGGGAGCTGAAGAGTCATGCCAGCTGTTGCACTAGAGGACAAAAGTCTCAGGCTGGCCAGGCAATTAGCTAGCGACTTGAACTCGCGACTTAGTCCAGTCGCGAGACCAAGTCGCCAAACCACTCTGTTTGGGAAAAACTGACCTTTCGCATTCCAAACACACACCAGTTTAAATACCCCTTATACTCACGTATTGTAGAGAGCTTCCAGAGAGAATTTTGAGAAAGAAACCGTAGAGAAAAGTAAGCTTGACTCATCCACAATCTTCATCCTTTGATTCTCCAAATTCCTTTATTCTCAACCTCTCCATTGTTACATCTTTGAGAGGTACACTTAGCCAAAACCTTTTCTCACCATACCCATATCTGTGAGGAGGCTATTTAGTGCTTGGGAAGCAGTTAGGAAGGGACTAATAGATATTGGTTGATGCTATGGGCTATCGCGGAATCTGGTAAGTTAAAGAAGACAAAGGTTTGGCGTAACTTCGTTGGAGTAAGAAGCTTGGAGGGCTTAAGTACACTGGGTAGATTAGGCTTGGAGGGTCTTCTGCTGTTCATGTATCCCAACTTGATTCTCTAGTGGATTATTGACCGCTTAGAGGGCGGCGGAGAGGTTTTACGCCAAGGACTTCGGTTTCCTCTTCGATAACACATCGCTGTGTTGTCTTTGTGTTTGCATCTCTCTTTCCTTAATCTTTGCCATTTAATTTCTGCTGTGGTTGTGATTTTATTTGGTTTAGATTGGTTTATCAATTGTGTTTTAAGCTTATATTCATATTTCGCACATACATTATTTGTTAATAAGCTTGAATTGGTAATTTGTGATTTGGGGGTCTAAAAGTTCAAGATGTTTTATACACTATTTGAACATTCAATTGGTATCAGAGCAGGTGCACTTGCTGTGGTTTAATTACCTTAGTGCAATCCTTGACCCCGTTTGAGATGGACCAGTTTCAATCTTTAAATGCTCCACCATATTTTGATGGTAGCAACTATGCCTTATGGAAGGTTAGAATGAGGGCATTTTTGTGTTCAATGGATAAAACCGTTTGGGACGCAGTGGATATTGGATGGACTAGGCCAGAGGTTGCCAAATCCACGTGGGATAAGGTAAAGCACTTAACGCTATTTTTTGTGGTGTATCTCCAGATGAGTTCCACAGGATATCTCACACTTCTATTGCCAAGGAGGCGTGGCAGATATTGGAGACAATGTATGAAGGAACGAAGAAAGTGAAAGACACTAAGTTACAGATGCTGACCACTCGGTTTGAAGAGTTGAAAATGAGTGAGGACGAGTCATTTGACTCTTTCTATAGCAACCTGAATGAGGTGGTTATTGGCAAGTTCAACTTGGGTGAGAAAACAGAGGACTCAAAGATAGTAAGGAAAATCCTTCGATCATTGCCAGAGAGCTTCTGTGCAAAAGTTACAACAATTGAAGAGAGTAAGGATCTTGACGATTTCAAGGTTCAAGAACTAATTGGCTTACTTCAAACATATGAGCTGTCATTGCCATCCCAAAAGAAGAGCAAATCCCTTGCTCTGAAGACAATCAATGAGAGGGTAGAAGCTCACGACTCATCGGATGAGGATGTTATCGATAAAGATGTGGCATATCTTGTGAAGAATTTCCGAAAGTTCTTGAAATTCAAGAAGAATGGAAAGTTTGCTGAGAAGGGAAAATTCCCAAGTTTCGGAAATGAGAAAAGGATTTTAAAAAGAAAGATGGGAAGGACTCTCAATCCTCTCAAGGAATCACATGCTTCGAATGCAATGGACACGGACATTTCAAGAAAGAGTGTCCCAATTATTTAAAAGCGAAGGGCAAAGTGTATGCCACTACTCTTAGTGATTCAAACTCTTCTAGTTCAGTTTTAGATGAAAGCTGTGATGGAGAGGGAAACTTCTCTGCATTCATGACTATTGATCATGTGGAATCTTTAGATGATTTGAGTGTGCTAGTGGAAGAGCTTGGTGAGCACACTAAATTGGAGTCAATTGGGATAGTTGAGGAATTTGATGATGAGGAAGAAGATGAAACAGTGGGACTGTAAGAGACCTACAATTCCCTCCTTGAGAAGACTGGTGAATATGCAAAAGTGGCTAACACAGCCATTAAAAAGATGAAGAGGGCAGAGGAGGATTATAGAAGTCTTCTCGTGCGACATAAGGAGGCCAAATGTGAAATAGAGACGCTGAATGGAGAGCTGACCAAAGCCTACTCAAGGATAAAATTTCTTGAGCTTGAGGTGGTTCAATCCAATGCTAAAGTAGACCGAGTCTCCTCCAAGAAGCTTGATGAAGTACTTGCTCATCAAAAGCCTTTCTTCGATAAAAGCGGATTGGGATACACCTGTGAGAGCAGTTTGAGTGTCAAAATGACCAAGGATATGAAGTTTGTGAAAGCTAAAGAACCGATGGTAGCTACCACGAATGCTAAGAAAGCGATACCGGATAAGAAGAAGAATGTGACTGACCAACGGTTTATGACTAAGCCTTTTAACCAATCAGTGGTCAAACCTAAGGGTAAAGGGAAATCACTCCCAAAGTCACAAAGAGGTTTGAGAACTCAACACTTCTGTCATCACTGTGGAATTCAAGGTCACACCAGACTCAATTGTCATAAGCTACAAGCATTGAAGAATTCAGGTGCTCAAAGGTTGAGAGGACCAAGACATGACAAAGGGAATTGGAATGCTGGACAATTAAAAGGTCAAGAAGGTGATCCCAGAGTGAGGGATGTGATGAGGATGATTGATGCATTCACCACCTGTTTGGCAAGCTTCAACAGAAGGTTTGAAAGCCATAACACTCGTACCCAATCCCATAAGGATATCACTCCAAACGCACGTGACGTGTGGGTGAAGAGGGGTACTCATGCATAAGCATTACAACATGTCCATGCATTAATACTTTCTATGTTTTAGGACTTTGCTTGGTTTTGTGCTTTTTGTTGTGATGCTAGCTTGATTTGAAAATTTGTGTTTGTTTGTTTGCATTTGTTTTAAATGTTTTTACATTGTTGTTTTTTATCAATCTTTTCTTGCTTTTATGTCAAAAATCCAAAAACACATAAAAACTAGAAAATCCAAAAAGTTTGATCGACATTATTGTGTTTTGTCATAAGTATATTTTGCCTTGTAATTTTGTACTAATGGCTTTGTGCATTTACAAGCGTAGCTTGTTCCCTATGCACTCATATCATTGTGGGAGAAATCTTGACATCTATGTGATTGTTGTAAATAAATCTTCAAACTTGTCATGAATGATTAGTCAATGGTTTTGTTGATCTTGAGACATGCATAGACTTGTGCCTATATATCTTCCCACTCTTTTATTTTATAGTTTTTGCTTAAAGAGCTCAACAAATGTAAATCTCCAAATGAAAAGAGATAATGAGCTGCAAAAGCCTGTCGCACATTCTAGTATTTGACTAGGAAAAAGGGAAAGCGACTTAAAATAAAATGTATGATGCCTAAAAAGCCAAAGACTAGCTCATCAAATTGAAATATTAAAAATTTCAGGCATCGATCTCAAAATGAGATGTAATGATTCAAAAATGATCAAATGATATAATGTATGTAGAGCCAAATGAAAAGCGTCAAAGTTTTGTTATCAAGTTTTGTGGGAGGTCATATATGCATATTTCTATAATTGAGATAGGTCACTTTTCCTCATGCTAATTGTGTATGACTTGGTTGAATTGATCATTGAAGCTTCACATTAGACTAAAGACTATCTCAATTTTGGTATCCACACACATCACACATGTTTATGCTCAATGAATGCCTTATTCATTTGTGTGATTGTACTTGTTTAAATGTTTTTCACATGCTCAATTTTTGTTGATCGAACACAAAAAGATTTTTGAGTGTTTTAATTGTTTTTGGAAAGTCTGTTGTTTTTGCAAAAATATCAAAAATTTCAAAAATAGTGTTGCCCTGTTCTGGTGACTTGGTCGTGGGTCAAGCCAGTCGCATGTCTCCAGTCGCGAGCTTACACAGAGGATTTTCACGACTCACTGGCGGGTCAATGTCCCAGTCGCGAAAAATACTTAGAAAATTTTTCAAAAATCTAGGTTTTGGAAGTTCTCGCGACTCGGTTTGGCGACTTGATCGCTAGTGGAAGCTCTAACCACGAGGTTATATAGAAGTTTTCGTAGCTCCCTTCACGACTTCCTCACGAGTGGACCTTCCAGTCGCGAAAAACACTTAGAAAAATTTTTCAAAATTTTGTCTCTATGGTGTTTGGCGACTTGTCCTGGCGACTTGCATGCGACTTGGTTCAGTAGTGAAAAACATGTGTTTTGCGCTTTAAGGACAGTTTTTATTTTAAAACTTTTCAATTTTCCTTCGAACTTTTTGACTGTTCATTGTCTTGTTCGTTCTTCTCTCTCATGAACTCACCGTGTTTCACACAAAAACCACCATTTTCGTAATTTTCTCAACTTCAATCTTCAAGAAAAGGTATGGGTTTTCTTATTCTCACTAAATATTTCATGTTTATAGCCTCGTTTTCTTGGATTTGTGAGTTGTTATTGAGATTTGTGATATATGATGATTCGGATATGGGTTGGGTTCATGTTTGTTGAGTTTGGATGTTTGGGTTTTGTTGTTTTTGATTTTAGGATGCTAAATACTCTTGTTATCATGATTGGTTTTCATCCTTGAGTATGTCTACTGATCTGTCTTGTGTTGAGCATATCATACCCATTGAGATATGTCTATAGACGTGCTTAAATTTTAGGGTTTTTGTGATTCACACTGTTTGTGAGTGTCTTTGGTTCACAATGTTTGCTTAGTGCATATTAGTCTATGTGTTTGGCTGTGTACCTTAGGTTGTTCATGTTGTGTTTCTGTGCACACTGTCACACTGTGTTATGCTTAAAAGTTGGTGATAAAACTGTACTGTGTTCTTCTGTTTTGGGTTATCTCATGTCTTATTGATTCTGAACTGAATATAGACTGATTGTTTGATATTATTCTCCGTTCTTTTCAGTGCTACTAACTTTTGAGTTTCCATCTATTATGCTCTGTTTTTGTGGGATTTGCTACTGTGGTTTTGCAGATGACTCCTGCAAAGAAGAAGACTACTGCCAAGAAGGGTGACAAGAGGTTGAAGATGGATAATACAAAGTTCAGGTCTCCTCAACATTTTGAGAGATACACTCAGTTCTACTTGAAGGCACCTATCATCCAAGAACGTTTTGTGGATTTGGTTGATTTGAGGGACACATTCATTCCCAGGTGTTTTCAGGACAGAGGGTAGGATAAGCTACTGAGTGATCTGCCTAGAGTATGTCATCCTCTAATTAGAGAATTCTATGCTAATGTTGTTTTAAGAGAAAATAAGATCAACTGTTGGATACGAGGACATGAATTCAACATAGATATAAATGATATTGATGAGGTGTTGGGGTTTGAGGACTTGGAGCATGACTTCACACACTACAAGGACATGATGCTATCTATAGAAACTATCCAAACTCATATTGGTGGAGTTAGAGAAGGGAGATGCCTCAACACCACTACCTTTGCAGTTGATATGAGATGCCTCACTGTGATCATGATGTTCAACCTGTACCCAGTGAAGAAGATGACCGCAATCAACAATGCTAGAGCCATTTTCCTCATGGAGCTCAAGGAGAACACCTACATTGATATAAGTGCTCATATCTTCTTCATTATTGCTGATGAGACCAGAACAACTTCAAGGACAAAACTGATCTTCCCTAGTCTACTTATGAGGCTTTTTAGAGCAAAGGGTGTGGAAATCCCTCAAGACATCAGTCTTATGACTACTCCCTCAGCCATTAATACTCTAACCATTACAAGGATAAGAGTTCGTCTTCCAGGTGATGAAAAGGAGGGTGATCAAAAAGAAGGTGAACCAATGGAGACTGAGATAGAGGCTGAAGGACAACCCTCAAGCTCAAAAGGCTGTGGCAAGCGAAGCAGAGCTTCATCTTCATCTGCGGTACCTTCAGATGCATTCCAGATCATCCTTGAGAGGATTGATGGGCTCAGAGATGTCCAAAATGAGCAATCTGACAGGTTGACTGCTCTCTAAGATCAGATGAACTTACTTTCAGCAAAGTTTGATAGTTTCACCACCCCGCAGTAGCCCTTTAGCCATTCCGGTCAAGAAGAGGGAGAATTTTGGAAGGTAGCTCTTAAGGGGGAGTGCCTTTTTGAGGGGGAGCATACCAAAATCTTAATTTCAGCAGTGTTTACTTTATGTTATTTATGTGTTTTGGTGTTATGTTTTGAAGTGGTGTTATTATGGGTTTGCTAAATACACTTGGTTTAAACTCATGGATATGATTTTAATACTCTGTTTAATGTTATTGGTACTGTGGTATATATATAAGATGACATATTCAGTTTAAGTTTATTGGGTGTTGTACCCATGCTTTGTAGCGTAGTACTTGTTGATTAATGTTATGCATTTTCTTTAAGTACATCACTCTTGTGCCCTTTGTTGGATTTTATATCCTTAATGCAATTACCTTGAGTTGTTGCATTGGTTGAGTATTGGACATGCAAATGATACTTTTCATTGAACTTATTAGCTTGCATGTCTGGATGTTCATTCCTTGTGTGAATGAGCATTGTGGTCACTATTTATAGTGATTGTGCGTTTTTGGTCAAGCCATGGTCTATTGCTTAATTCCATTTTGCTTGACCGCATTGTGCTTGCTCCATATACATTACAAGTTTTCTACATACAATGATTATATTGTGTTGTTGTGTTTCAGGAGATACTTGTTCTTATAGTTCAAGAGCTACACAGATTCTAGAGTTAGGTGTGAGTGAATTATGTTTAACTGTTCCTAGCTCACATGTTAAGTTTAGAGTTTATTTTAGGGTTTTGTCACGAAATAGCCAAAGGAGGAGATTGTAAGGTTGAATTTAATCAACCATTCTGTTGGCTTTATTCCGTGCCAATTTGCTTGTAATTCAGCACTTAGAAACCCTGTATTTAGGTGGGAATCATGTAAGGGTAGTGTGTGAGAGAGTGTGAAGAAATGCTCAGGACTGTGCAGTGAAGTAGGGACTCGTGACTGGATCTCACGGGTGGCTCGCGACTTGCAAGCTGCCAAAAGATGCACACGAGTGAAGCATGCAGAGAAGCTAAACCGTCATGCCAGCTGTAGCACTACAGGACAAAAAGTCTAGACTGGCCATTCAGTTAGCTCGCGGCTTGAACTCGTAACTCAGTCAAGTCGCGAGGCCAAGGTGCTAGCCAGCTCTATTTTAGAAAAACTGACTCTTCGCATTCCATTCTCACACTAGTATAAATACCCCTTATACCCATGAAATGTAGAGAGCTTCCAGAGAGAATTTTGAGAAAGAAACCCTAGAGAAAAACAAGATTAACTCATCCACAATCTTCATCTTTGTTTCTCCAAATTCCTCTACTCTCACCCTCTCCATTGTTATATCCTTGAGAGGTACATTAGCCAAAACCTTTTCTCACCATACCCATATCTGTGAGAGGACTGTTTGGTGCTTGGGAAGCAGTTAGGAAGGGACCAATTGATATTGGTTGATGTTATGGGGTATAGCGGAATCTGGTAAGCTAAAGAAGACAAAGGTTCGGCATAACCTCGTTGGAGCAAGAAGCTTGGAGAGCTTAGGTACACTGGGTAGATTAGGCTTGGAGGGTCTTCTGTTGTTCGTGTATCCCAACTTCATTCTTTAGTGGATTATTGACCGTTTGGAGGGCGGCGGAGAGGTTTTACGCCGAGGACTTCAGTTTCCTCTTCGATAACACATCGCTGTGTTGTCTTTGTATTTGCATCTCTCTTCCCTTAATCTTTGCCATTTAATTTCTGTTATGGGTGTGATTTTATTTGGTTTAGATTGTTTTATCAATTTTGTTTTAAGCTTATGTTCATATTTCGCACACACATTGTTTTATAATAAGCTTGAATTGGTAATTTGTAATTTGGGGGTCTAAACATTCAAGGTGTTTTACACACTATTTGAACATTCACCTTTACCAATCATATATAAGCCCTTATTACCCAAGAAATTGTAAGGAGTTTTTCCAAGAAACTTTTAAGAGAAAACCCGAGCTACACACTTGAGAGTTAGAGATTGTATACCTATAATTTTCTATACCATTTCTCTAAAGTTTTCCTCTACTCCTACGTCTCCATCTACACATCCTTGAGAGGTCTTAGTCCAAACATTTACCTCACCCAATTTGAGTGTTGAGAGAAGTTTTGGTGCATATGGGAAGCATTGGAAGAAACCATTGATTAGTAAATGCAATATGGAGCTAATTGCGGGATCTAGATAACTAGTGAAGACATGGCTCCATAAAGCCCGTTGGTAGCTGGAACATGGAGGGTTCAAGTACATTGGGTAGATTAGGCTTGGAGGGTCTTTTTGATATTCGTGTACTCCAACTTTATTCACTAAGGGATCGATTTCAGCTTGGAGGGCCGCAGAGAGGTTTTTCACCGAGTACTTCGATAACACGTCTTGGTGTTATCTTGTATTTGCATCTCTCTTCCTTTACTCTTTACTCTTTAAGCTTTATATTTATTGTTGCTTGCTTGTGGTTATGGCTTAGAGAGTAGTTCCGGTTATTGCGTATCATTTACTCTTCTTCCGTACTTAGATAAGTTAGAGTAAAAGCAATTAAGCTGTGTTTTTAAAATTGGGAGTCCAAACAAGCTATAGTGTTTCACACTATTTGAGCTTTCACTTGGTACCAAGGGGAAGAAGGCATCTCTTCTCAAGAAAACCTTGCTTTTTTTGTTTTAATCTTTGTTTGTTTTCTTGTTTTGCTTTATGGTGCTTTGAGTTATTTTTAGTATCTATGCTTTGTTGCTCTCATCGCATCGTGTTTGTGTGTTGGACATGTATACATCCTTATACTGTCATGTATTTGATCAAGTTGCTCATATGTTTTACATCATGTTTACTTGATCGGTTTTTACTTATTACATTATACTTGTCCTTTTATTACTTGCTTTAGAGGGTCTAATGTGTTTTGTACAAGTGTTTCAGGTTACAGGTATATATGTTCCAAGTTCATCACAGGTTTTAGATCTAGGTGTGAGTGAGTTTTGCCACTGATAGGCCACAAACGTATTGACCACTTGTGATAAATTAATTAATTAATTAACCAAGTTTATTAATTAATCAAATTAACATACAAAGCGCGTGGTAGCACAAACAAATTACCAAACAACTAAATACACAGCGGAAAATACAAGACACGGTGATTTGTTTACGAATGGGGAAAACCTAACGGTAAAAACCCCACCGAGTGATTTTCAAGTCACCACCCCCGAAATTCCACTATTATCACATCAAGCGGTTACAAGTAAAGGAATCCCAAGAACCTTACCAACCTACAGTTGAACCCTTACCCCAATACCCAATTGGACTTGTTCTGTAGTGACAGTTCCCCCTTTTGATGCACGGCTTCCAAGTACGTGACTAACCAATGCACGAATCCCAGTACGCGACTTCAATCACCAACTAGAAAAGGTTGTTGGCTGTAAAGTTCTACAATTCATCCCAACGATGAAGATCAAGAAGATGCTTGGTTACAAAACCCTACGGTGCACATACACAGTAACTTCTTCACAAGAAAGAGATGAACTAGGGCAATAACTTTGTCTCTAGTCACAATTTGCTTGAACAATGTTTTCTTAATGCTTATGCAACTTGTGAACTCTTTGACGACCCTTAAAACAATCCTTTTATATGTTTGGGGTTAGGAGAAAAGAAAGCCTAAACACATAATCACGGATCCCAAGAAAAACATATCAGATTGTTGTTTTCTTAAACCTTGACAGATAGAAGCTGTCGAGCATCTGTCGAGCTACGGGGCTGAAACAGCTTCTTAAACCTCGACACATGCTAGCTGTCGAGCTTTAATAACTCTGCACTTTCAGCTTGTTTTCTTGAACAGACTTGAAGGCTTCAACACTTGACCTTGAAACATGGTTTCTTGAAGTATTTAAACACATCCTAAATCTACCCAAATATAAGTAAAGTGCGTTTTGTCAAAGGATAAGCCAATTACATAAAATCATGACATATGTTCCTAACAAGTAAAACACATATGTCCTAACAATCTCCCCCTTTGGCAATCCGTGACAAAACCACAACAAACAAATGAACATATGAGAGAAGTCATAAATCACTCAACTCATATTCACTTGTTGAATACAATAAAATCTATCCTAACACAAACTCTTGAAAAACTTTGCAAGAAGAGAGTTTATGACAAGTAGACTTTGACAACCTGTATTTCTGAAACACTTTAAACAAAACTCATCAAAGCATCTTTGTGTGAAACAGAAATAATAGATTGCATACAAGTATAACAAGCATGTGTATAAAGGGAGAAAAGAAACAACACATGTAAGAGGTAGGTGAAAGAAACAACACACATCAACGTATAGAAAGAAATAAGTACAATGTATGTCTAAATGGTCACAAGACCTAATGTACAAGAACAATGTATCTAAATAAGAGAAAAGATACATGAAATCCTCACTACATCCCTAAAAAAGAAACAACACTTCCCCCTAACAAAAAAATCCTATACTAACTCTCCCCCTAAGAATGACTACTCTCATATCCAAAACTACTTCCCCTTTTTATCACGAGTGACAAAGGGTAAGAGTGTCAAGTAGACATCTCATCAGTAGAGCTAGCATCTCCATCATCATCATCCGAAGCATCATCGTCATCACCATCATCATCCTCAGAAGCAAAACCCACGGGAGGAGGTGGTGGAGGTGAAGCCTCAGAAGCAAAACCACCCATGGTCGCCTGTCGCCGTGCAATATGACCAACACGAACGTTCACCTAATACAACTCTGTAGAGAGTGTATCTAGGCGAGCATCCATGCACTGCAGCTACGCCATATGCCATGATGTCTCCAAGTGACACATCGCTCGTAGAAGAGGAAGGAGCAGATCTGGATGGAGCAGGACGGGAGGGAGGAGCTGCTGAATCTGACTGCCGAGACTGAAATTGTGCCTCGCTACGTTTAACGGTAGCGTAGTCTATGGTACAAATGACAGAAAAATGGTTGGAAGAAGAAAAAAGAACAAAAAAATGGCATAGAATCTACGTGATAGTCGAAGGGAAAATGAGCTTATCACAGGTAGCCGTATCCCTATACACATCTAAGATAGAAAGAATGAAATGTGAAGGAAAATCTATAGTGAGGTGCTCTAACAAGGAAAGCAAGAATCGAGAACGAGGCTCTGTGATAGAGTTATGGTGAGAGAGTGGGTGCAAAACAAAAGTCATCACCATGTTCATGAATCTAGGACCTTTAGCAAAGGCCTTACATGGTGTGAACTGACGCAGAGCACTCACAAAACATAGAAATCATCTTGTCTTTGGACACAGTCTGTAGACGCTCACAACCAGGGTAGTCAGGAGACTCTACCTTAGGGACATGAAGCATATCCGCAACAAGCTGCGGTGTGACAATGATGCGCGTACCTCGAACGCGAGTAGAAAAGAGAGGTACTGAAAAATCGAAACCATGCATGTTGGAGTAAAACTCCTAGATTAGCACAGTCAGACAAGTGACCAGGACGTCACACAGTGACTCCCATCCCCGACTGTGAATGACAGTGGAAAGGTCAGTATCGGCGAAGTCTGCCAAAATGACTCGGCGTTCCGAATGAACACCTCGTCGAGAAAATTTCTCCAAGAAGTCCTTTCAGGCATCCTCATCACGGAACCGAAAATGAGACGGAGTAGGATCAGAAGATGATGCCCTAGAACACAAAGGGTTCTGGGACGGAGTTGACTTACGCTTAGGTGCCATAGACATGACTAATGTAAACAGAAAGAGAGGGAGAGAGAGAAGTAGACAATCAGAAAAGCTCCAAAACAATTCAAATATAACAAGTATATTGAAAATGAGTATGTATGCATGGGAAATGCATGAGCATGTGACATGCAAAAGAAATTGCATCATGGGCTCAACTCAATCCAAACCTATCAGCACACAAACAGATTGCACACATCTAAATGCATGACAATACTTATTATAATGCTAATGTGATGCAATGCATGAGATTTTAAACTCATTTAAGTGAAAACCCATTCCAAAATATCAACAAAAACTCATCAATTTTGAAAAAACCCCAAATTTTTTCAAAAACCCCAAAACCTAGGTTTCAAAACATGCAATGCATGAAAATGAAGGAGATTAGAAGCATACCAAGTGAGGAAAGACTTGAAAAAGCTTGAAAACACCTTTGGAAGAGGTTTGGAGTGAGAGAGATAGTGTTTGGGAGATGAACAGGGGCAGACAAATCGAGAGAGATCGAAGAAATGAGAACCGGATCGCAAAGAGAGAATATATAGATCCTCAGTAATTCTCGACAGATAGAAGTGTCGAGAGGTGTCAAGACATCTGTCGAGGAAGGTGTCGAGAAAAAAAACTTCGACAGATACAACTGTCGAGAAGGTGTCGAGGAACACAGTAAAGACACAAGAACAGAAGCTCGATCGATCCACCAGCTGTCGAGAAGTTATCGAGGGTCCAAGAGATTTCTCGTTCGATCCATCAGGTGTCGAAAAGCAGGCGAGATTGCGATAAGAAAAAGCTTTAAGAAGCTCGACAGATAGCCAGCTATCGAGGAGGTGTCGATCCAGCAGCTTTTCAAAACAATTTTTCGAAAAGTGAAAAACATAGACATGAATGCAAACCATTATGCAACTCAACCAATGATCCAAACACCATATAAACTTCTTAAACTCATCTCTCAATAAAGATTTTAAGCATATGGATCTTCAAAAACACACGCACACACTAAACAAGTCTAACCAATTTTATATTTCAAAAATAAGTTAAGATAGTTTAGTGAGTATACATTAACACATGTAAAACTTGTGATGGTCAAATCACATTGTACCTGCACATGTATCAAGAGTACCAAAGAATATTGCGTGTCATGTGTGAAGAACATTGCAAGATTGCAAATGTGTCACCATGTTATGATAATTTGAGATATGAGAAAATCAGTTTAACTCACACACAATCATAACTGTTTGATGGGGATTATCACCTTTAAGGTACATCCTATAACTCTCATATCTCCTAGAAAACACGCTTGCAATCATATATAAAGCATTTTTGATCTTTTTGCTTTTGATTTTTCTTTGCATATTTTTCTTTTAAGCATATCATGCATGGGCATATAAGAGAGAGAAAAGAAATACCCAAAGATATTTGACATTCCAATTTTGCTATGCCTAAGCACACAAATGTAATTGACACTGCACTTTTGCTATGCCGAAGCATACAGGTGTCATTATGATTGACGGGCAATAGTGGTGAGATGGTTATTTATGCCTTTCTCTTAGGATTTTCTAATCCTTCCCGTCAAAAAGAGTGATACGAGTGTTAAGTGCAAGAGACAACTTAATCTTACTCATCATAAACAAGAGCCACAAAGCTCACTTGCTTAGTTGTGCATAAAGATGCTTATCTAAGCTACAAGAGATACAAAGTTTAGAAAACTTTGTTTCAATGGCCATCCAAGGTACACAAGTACCAATGTATACAAAACACACACTATTTTTGTATTTTTCTGATTTTTTCAATTTTTTTTTATTTATATGAAAAAAAAAAAAAGCAAAACTAAAAAATTAACCAAACAAAAACAAGTTAAGCAAAGCATAAAAACTAGACTGACTCAAAACATGAAAGCAAAACACACAAGTAATGCAAACAAAAACAAGAAAAGAGAGAGAAGAAAGTGATAGAATCATTTGGAGCCCTTTTCCTTTCACACTCTAGAAGAACCTTACTTTTGATTAAACCCTTGAACCGGCGATAAGGGAGAAGAATTGAAACCGTTCAAGTTCGAAAGGAACACGAGGGCTTTGAGAAGATCTAAGCTGATTCTGGCTTCTAGAGGCTATCATGCCGTTGCTTTGTTGAGTAGCAAGCCATTTATAGCAATTTGGTCGTGTATGACCCGCATCTCCACAATGATGACAGAAATGCTACTTCTTCTGTTTAGGCTTTTGAGAGTTAGCCTTTTTAGCCCTAGGGTTCTTAGCTTCTTTCTTATCTTGCTTAGGAGGTGCTCCTAAGATAGATTTATTCTTGTCTAAGTTCTCACTAGCTAAAACAGTTTTAACATCATTGTCCTCAATTTCAACATTATTAGCAGGAGGAACAAAAACAGTAGAACTAGTAGAAGCAATATTAGAGGAAGAAAGACCATACCCTAAACCTGTTCGATCGGAAGCAAATTTCTGAAGATTTAGCATCTCATCATCCCGCTGGAACAGTGTACTGACTGCCATTCCTTGCATCCTTCTTCCCTTTATCTTGGCTCTTGAACTGAGAAGAACTGGATTGCTTACGGTCCTTGTCGAAGCCCTTTCCATTTGTGTTCTTCATAAACTTCTTGAACTGCCTGGTGATGTAGGACTTCATCTTAGAATCTTTGTCATCTGAAGACTCATCTGTGTCACTGTTCTTAGCCTTCAGTGCCATGCTTTTGCTCTTGCCTGACTTACCAATCCTTGTTAACCCTAGCTCGTAAGTCTGTAGATTACCAACTAGCTCTATCAAAGGAATCTTGTCGATGTCCTTTAATTCCTCGATCGTCGTAATCTTGGCATGGAATCTCTCAGGCAGAAATCTGAGCACCTTTCTCATAATCTTGGGTTCAGGAATGGTTTCCCCAAGATTGAAAGTTGAGTTCACTATGTCCTTGAGCTTGGCATAGAACTCATCAAATGACTCATCCTCCTCCATCTTAATCTATTCAAAGCTTGTAGTGAGCCTCTGTATCTTCGAATCCTTGACAGCCTTTGTTCCCTCATAGGTTGTCTGGAGGATGGTCCATGCCTCCTTAGCAGTTTCAATGGAGGATATCTTCTTGAACTCCTCATTGGTGACCGCACTGAATAAGGCATTCAATGCCCTGCTGTTGAAGTTTGCCGCCTTGATCTTCGCATCATCCCAATCGGCCGGCGCTTCTATAGGCTTGGTCCAATCTATCTCCACAGCTTGCCACACATTCTCATCTAAAGACTGCAAGAAAGCTCTCATGCGTACTTTCCAGTATGCATAGTTAGTGCCATCAAATAAAAGAGGTATAATTAACGACTGTCCTCTATCCATGGCAAACAGGGGTCAATGGATCAACACAACAAAGATTAATACCTAATCAGAGTGTGCCTGCTCTGATACCACTTGATAGGCCACAAACGTATTGACCCCTTGTGATAAATTAATTAACCAAGTTTATTAATTAATCAAATTAACATACAAAGCGCGTGGTAGCACAAACAAATCACCAAACAACTAAATAGGCAATGAAAAATACAAGACACAGTGATTTGTTTACGAATGGGGAAAACCTAACGGCAAAAACCGCACTGGGTGATTTTCAGGTCACCACTCCCGAAACTCCACTATTACCACAACAAGCGGTTACAAGTAAAGGAATCCCAAGTACCTTACCAACCTACAGTTGAACCCTTACCCCAATACCCAATTGGACTTGTTCTGTAGTGACAGTTCCCCCTTTTGATGCATGGCTCCCAAGTATGTGACTAACCAATGCTCGGATCCTAGTATGCGACTTCAAACACCAACTAGAAAAGGTTATTGGTTGCAAAGTTCTTCAATTCATCTTAACGATGAAGATCAAGAAGATGCTTGGTTACAAAACCTTATGGTGCACATACACAGCAACTTCTTCACAAGAAAGAGATGAACTAGGGCAAGAACTTTGTCTCCAGTCACAATTTTCTTGAACAATGTTTTCTCAATGCTTATGCAACTTGTGAACTCTTTGATGGCCCTTAAAACAATCCTTTTATATGTTTAGGGTTAGGAGAAAAGAAAGCCCAAACACATAATCACAGATCCCAAGAAAAACATATCAGATTACTGTTTCTTAAACCTCAACAGATAGAAGCTGTCGAGCATCTGTCGAGCCACGGGGCTGAAACAGCTACTTAAACCTTGACACATGCTAGCTATTGAGCTAGCTATCGAGCTTTAATGACTCTGCACTTTCAGCTTGTTTTCTTGAATAGAGTTGAAGGCTGCAACACTTGATCTTGAAACATGGTTTCTTGAAGTATTTAAACATATCCTAAATCTACCCAAATAAAAGTAAAGTGCGTTTTGTCAAAAGATAAGCCAATTACATAAAATCATAACATATGTTCCTAACAAGTGAAACACATATGTCCTAACAGCCATTGTTCCCAAACTCATGTTTAAGTCAAAAGTTTGTTATATAGTGTTTTGTCATGGAATAGCCAAAGGGGGAGATTGTAAAGTTGTGATTTACAACTATGTTTTATGTTGGTTTTATTCCATGACAAAAAGGGTTGTAATTGCATTAATTTATTTCCATGTATTTTATGGGATTTTATTGTATTGGGTTTAGTATTAAGTTGGTGAAGAATTGAGCATAAAACAAAGATCAGTGAAGAATTGAGCATGAAACAAAGATCAGTGTAGTTTCGCGACTAGCTCACAAGAAGTTCGCGAGTAAAGGTTCCCGTAAAAAGAGCACGTGAGAAGCACATGCTAGAAGTTGAAGAGTCAAGTGTTAGGCTGCATTTCACGAGTGCTTCGCAAGACAGGCCATCTCGCGAGGTACCCGCGAAACATAATGCCTGGAGGATTTTAAGTGTGACTTTATTACCCTTCACCCATACTATATATACCTTCATTACCCACGAAAATTAAGAGAGGCTATTTAGAGAGAAAACTCTAGATAGGTTTCTACAACATAACACACCCATCTTTTAGAGAGAGAGCTACTCATCCTTAGTGAGAAATCATTTTAGAGAGAGAGTTACTCTTCTCGCGAGCTAGTCGCGAACTGCACTAATTCTTCTTTGACGCTTGATTCTTAACCAATCTTTCACACTCATCCCTTACAAATAAACCCACAAAAATATAGGAAAATGATTGAAGAAATTACAATCAAATTTGGCATGGAATTAAAGCCAACAAAGGCTAGTTGGAAATCACAACTTTACAAATTCAACAATCAAAGCAAATGAAACATGTTATTCTACTAACCCTAGGCCTAAACATGTGAAAACTAGACTTAACAAGACCTAAACATGTGATTAAAACTAATCAAAACAAACAAAATAGAAAGAACCCTAAATCTGGGTTCTGGGCACGAGGATGCGTATGTATACATAAGTATGTGTACGCATGCCTCTCGTATGCTTATGCATATAAGAGTATGTGCACGCATACCACCCAGAAACATAATTTTAAAGCAGGCAACAAACAACAATCAAACAAACCTAGCATGCTTCTAATATATGACCAAACAACCTAAACTAACAACAAAGATGTCAAAGATCAAGAAAAATAAAGATGAACAAAACAAAATCTATTCCTAAACATGCATTGGATCTAACAACAAATAGGAGCAACATTTAGCACATCAAAACATGTTTGTCAATATTTTCAATAATATCAACTTTCCAATCAAAACATGATGAGACAAAAAATAAAAATAAAACATATTTCTAAGTATGAATAACATATAAATTAAATATGAACAACAAAAACACAAATTATAAAATATCCAAATCAAGGAAAATCCATGAAGAGAGACTCACCTTGCTATGGAACACAAACTTGATTGATATTTAACCGGCTCCTCAGTGCCTACACAACAAGATGAAATGACAATCAAAGGAATCAAATTATTTCAATAGTTCATTAGTGATCACAACTCAAAATAAAAAGACATTATTGAAGCCATAAGACTACTTAGAGAGAGGTTTTGAAGAACCAAAAAGCATTCATGGTGGCTGTGTGTGCAGAAAGTAAGAAATAGAAAAGTCTTTTGGAGAAGTTTAGGTGAAAAATCAGCTCTCTCTTGCTAAGGTTTTAGTTTGGAGGCAAAAGGATGTATTTATAGGTTTAAACTAGGGTTTTTCAGGCTTACTTTTAGGGTTTTGGACATTCTAAAGGGTCTAGGGGCCGGGCCCCATCAAAGATGTAGGCTCTGGGCCCTAAACATGAAGTTTTGGGCCTCTTGAAAGTGGCCTGTGTAAGCAGGTTTGGAGCTGCGTACGCATGCATGCTCCTCACGCAAGCATGTGTCCCTAGAAACCCTGATTTTGACAACTCTGATGGCCTAATTCAAATGGCCATAACGCACTCAATATAAATCCAAATTAGACAAAACTTATGTTCAAATTGAAGCCCAGGATGTCTAATTTCCAATGAAACAAACCTTACTCAAAAATTATTTATGGATCAAAAGTTATAACTAGAATAGTGAGGAAAGGTCATTTTTCAACATCATTTTCAAAGCGATTTAAGCACTTTTAAGTTGTGATTATGATGTGAACCTCAATTGGCACACTTTGAGACCCAACAAATAATGTTGGAATACTTGCCCAAGAAAGCTAAAATTCAAATTTTTGATAGAAACCTCGACCCAAAGTTTATAAATGAAATGCAATCCAAAGGTATAAGTAACAGACCTCGACCCAATGATTATAACTAAATCACGAACCGAAGGTATAAATTTGAACGCCGCAAGGAAGAATCCCTGATAAGTTCACAGTTCTTGAAGAACCAAAAGAAGAAGAAAAACCTCACATTTTTTTTTTAATATTTATTTCTATTCAATAATTCCTCTGAAAGCTCGAATTTGTGTGAAAACACAAGTGTTGTTTAGACCCCCAAAATAAAATTACGGCTTGGTTGATTTTACTCTAACTTAAACTAAGTGCGGAATAGAGTAAATGCGAGCGAACAAACAATATAACTACTCTAAGCCATATTCATCAAATCACAGCAGTAAAATGAAAGCTAAAAGAGTAGAGAAGAAGAATGCAAACACAAGATAACACACCGATGTGTTATCGAAGAGGAAACCAAAGAACTCGGCGGTAAACCTCTCCACCGCCCTCCAAATGGTAAATTGATCCACTAGAGAATGAGTTGGAGTACATGAATAACAAAAGACCCTCCAAGCCTAGTCTATCCCATGTAGTTGAGCCCTCCAAGCTCTTGCTACCAACTGACTTGACAAAGCCTTGTCTTTTCTAGCTCTCCAAATCACACAATTTAGCCCGATTGCATCCACCAAACAAATGGCTTCTTCCAATGCTTTCCAGCAGCACCAAAATCTCACTTTACACTCAGGATGGGTGTGGTAAATGTTTGGGCGATCAACCTCTCAAGGATTTGGATATGGAGAGTTAGGAGTTGAGGAAAACCACAATGGATTGTGTAGAGGATTATGGGTATGACAATCTCTCACTCTTAAGAATGTTTCGCGGGTATGGAAAAACAGAATGTTTCGCGGGTATCTCGCGGGAAGGCCTTACCAGCGAAACAATCACGAAAACCAGCTGTCACCATCTATCATAACTCTTCGCATTCCAGTCATATGCTAAGCACATGCTTCACTTCGCGGGAAGTCTTCTCGCGTGCTACCCCAGAAAACTCCTTTGATCTTCAATGAGTCTTGATTTTTCACACTCTCTCTCACACGCAACCCATACAAAGAAATCCCACATATAATACAGGGTACATAAGATTGAACAGAATTACAATCAAATTTGGCATAGAATTAAAGCCAACACAAAATAGTTGTAAATCACAATTTTACAATCTCCCCCTTTAGCTATTCCCTGATAAAACCCCTAAAACAGACTCTAGACTTAAACATAAGTTTGGGAACAATGGTAAAACTCACTCATACCTAATCTAGAAGCTGTGAAGCACTTGCATGTAGACACCTGTAACTTGAAACACTCGCACACAAGCGAAACTTTCATTAAGCTTATGACAAGTTGAATACACGGCACGTATATGAGTAAGTAAAGTGCGATCAAGGTAATAAACAATGTAAAGTTGTGATTTACAACTACTTTGTGTTGGCTTTAATTTCGTGCCAAATTTGATTGTAATTATTTTCAATCTTTTGTACCTTCTATTTTATGTGGGATTTTATTGTAAGGGTTGTGTGTGAGAGAGAGTGTGAAGACTCAAGGCAATTGAAGACTAAAGAAGTTTTCGCGGGTAGCTCGCGAGAAGCCTTCCTGCGAAGTGAAGCATATGCCCAACACATGACTAGAATGCGAAGTGCCAAGCTGTCGTTTTCGCGAGTGTCTCGTGGGTAAGGCCTTCCCGTGAGACAGTCGCGAAACGTTCTGCCTGGAGGATTTTCAAGAGTGACTTTCTTACCCTTCACCCATACTATATATACCCTCATTACCCACAAATGTAAGAGAGTCCATTCAAAGAGAAAAACCCTAGATAGGTTTTCTACAACACACACACCCATATTTTTGAGAGAGAGCTACTCTCCTTAGTGAGAAATCATTGTAGCCTCTTCTCCATCCCTCTCCCATTGTCATACCTTGAGAGGAGATTTGTACCCAAACACAACCTACACCTATTCAGAGTGTAGAGAGTGTTTTGGAGCTTGGAAAGCTTTAGGGAATTGCCAAAAGAAGCCAGTGAAGCTTGGTTGATGCTATGGGCTATAGCAGGATCTAGTAAGCTAGAGAAGACAAAGGTTCGGTGTAACCTCGTTGAAGCAAGAAGCTTGGAGGGCTTAGGTGCACTGGGTGGATTAGGCTTGGAGGGTCTTCTGCTATTCGTGTATCCTAACTACATTCTCTAGTGGATCATTGACGGATGTAATCGGGCGTATTGCGGGATCCGAAGAGCTAGACAAGGCACGGTTCCGAGAAGCCTTGTTGGAGTAGGAGCTTGGAGGGTTTAGGTACATTGGGTAGATTAGGCTTGGAGGGTCTTTTGCTATTCGTGTATTCCAACTTATTGTCTAGTGGATCGATTTACCGCTTGGAGGGCGACGGAGAGGTTTTTCACCGAGTTCTTCGGTTTCCTCTTCGATAACACATCGCCGTGTTATCTTGTGGTTGCATCTCTCTTCCTTACTCTTGTCCTTTACTTTTAATGTTTATTTTTCATGTTTATGCACTAGAGTAGTATCGGTTTATTGCGCTTCATTTACTCTTGTTTCCGCACTTAGATAAATTAGAGTAAAAGCAATCTAGCCGTAATTTAAATTGGGGGTCTAAACAACTCTTGTGTTTTTCAACACATTTTCGAGCTTTCAAATCTTGATGATTTTGATACTTGCATAGACTTGTGTCTATATATCTTCCCACATTTTTTATGTTTTTGCATTATAGCTCATCAAATGTCAAATCTCGGAAAGAGATAATAAGCTGCAAAAGCCGTCGCACATACTAATATTTGACTAGAAAAAAGGGAAAGCAACTTGTATTAAAATGTATGGTTCCCAAAAAGCCAAAGGCTTATTCTCAAAAATGAAATATCAAAATTTCAGGCACCAATCTCAAAATGAGATGTATTGTTCAAAAATGATCAAATGTTATGTATTATAAAGAAGCCAAATGAAAAGCTTCAAAGATTTTGTAATCATTTTTGTGGGAGGTCATATATGTTCATTTCTATAATTAAGATAAATCTCTTGACCTAGTACCAGTTGTGTATGACTTGATTGAATTGATCATTGAAGCTTCATTGTGGACTATGGACTATGGACTATTTCACATTTGATACTCACACACAACACACAAGTCTTTTGTTCAATGAATGCTTATTTCATTTGTGTGATTGTACATGTTCAAATGTGATGTGTATACTCCATTGCTTGTCCATCAAACCCAAAAAGCTTTTTGAGTATTTTATATGTTTTTGAAAGTGTTTTTATGATTTCGTGTTTTAAGTTTTTGTTTAATTGCATTTTTTATGTTTTTCATCAAAAACTTCTTCAGAGGCATTTTTGCGAGAAGCTCGCAACTAAGCTCTTCCCGTGAAAATGGGTTAAGGCAAAATAGTGAAATCACAAAATTTAGATAGAAACTTTCGCGACTGTCTCGCGAGTAAAGTCTTCCCGCGAAAAGTTTTGTGCTTCAGAGGCGTGTTTCGCAAGTAACTTCGCAAGATGGTAACCCGCAAAAAATGTGTGTTTTCAGTTTTATAAGGCTGATGTGACAGATTTTCAAACACATCCTATTTTTTCTCACCTTGCCTCCACTGTGCCTCTCTCGACCCAAAACCTTATTTCACTCAAAAACCCAATAAAAACTCAAGAGAAAACTTCTTCAAATCTGTTCTAAGGTATGTCTATACACTATTTTCTCTTTATTTCCTTAGATTATGCAGAAAATTTCTAGGTTTTTCTTGAATTAGGTATTTTTCGAAAAAGGGTTGGGAACCTATGCTTTTGTGAAATTTTTTTCAATTTCTTGATTGGGCTCAGTCCCATTTAATCTATTTGTGTTTGTGTTGGCCCCGTGTGGCAATTTTAACATGTATTTAGGCAATTTTCATTAATGTTCATGCATTGCCCACATGTTAGTTGTATTGGTGCATATCAAGTGTTTGATTTGTGGTTGTGTGTTTTACACACTTTGACCCAACTGTGCTTAGCCATGCCTTGCTCATGCATCACATAGGCACACCTCATGCACTTGATGCACATACTTCCACACTTATCATGTTTTTGCATCACTCATGCTAAATATATGTTGCTTACATGTTTAGCTCTGTTTACATGATTGTGTGACTTTGTGCTTATTTTTATGGACTAACTTGTACTAATCAAGTTTGTGTTCCTCTTTTATGTTTTCGCACTTGTTGCTTTGTGCTTTGTGTCTGTTTTTGCAGATGTCTCCTACTAAGCACTCTGACACCAAGAAATCCTCAAAGCGTCCACGCATGGGCTTAGAGAATTTTCGAACCATTGAGGTAGACATGGCCTACAATGATTTTTACAAAAAGGCAACAATCATCATGGAAAGGGAGGTAAGGATGGAAACTCTTGAAAACACTACCATTCCTGAGATATTCAAGGAGAAAGCTTGGACAAAGCTACTGAATCCAAGTGGAAATGTGTATGCAAAACTCATAAAGGAGTTCTTCGCCAATGCCACTGTAGATGGAGACCACATCAACGGTTGGGTGCGTCAAAAGGAATTGATTATCACAAGGGATTCCATCCAAGATTTCCTAGAAGTTCGTCCACCTTCTCAGCCAATCTCTGTACACTATGATGACAGATTGGACTCTCTTGAGCCTATGGTGGAGCTCCTTAGTGGCTCTCTTAAGAAGAAATCAATGAACACCATGTTAGGATTAGTGCCCTTAAATCCTATTGTATGAAGCTATGTATGTTATTATGTATGACATTATGTAAGACTTAATGTTGTGATTAATAAAGTTGTTTTATTATTATCTAAAACAATGGTAACATGAATATTCGGACATTATCATATAGTCCATGAGATGCATAGTATGTGATTTATGTTAAAAGTCACAGAAGATATAAATCACAAGTTCTTTGTAAACTCAGAATATTAGTTCGTAGTTGGTGATGAATTTGGGCATTTCATCTGCGAAGACTATAACATATCAACTAAGATGATTTGTCTTGATCATGGAAGTGAAGACTTCTAGTTGATGTGTTAATATGTTTTAAAAGTTAAGACATATTGAACTGGACCGCTATGAGATTTATTATTCTCCTAACGACTGTCAAATGAATAATAAATCTCACGACTTATATTTACATGAACTCTTAATCCCGAGAGAATAATGGACCTGATCATGGAGTGTAGGTTGCTTTGATATATCAGGAGTGAGATCTAAAGTAATGGTCAAAACCTCAGTATGTTAGGCAGCCACATTTAGTGTTGATGGAACATATATTCTCAAGATGGAATTCATAATCTCTTAACGGAGATATAAAATATTCCCTTGAGATAAGTTTAATGAGTTCAATTATTCAGAGAGTTAGGCCTAACCACGTTGGTAAGAAATTACTAAAGTATATATATTTATGAAATTGGATTTCATAAATATATGATGAATAACTTAAAAGGATTAAACCAGGTACTCAAGGATTAAGATGTAGTGATCTACAAAGTGGTAGTCTTCATTCATGACTTTGTATTACTACGAATATTTTATGAAGGAGTTGCATGTACAATAAAGTCTTGGGATATAATTTATTAATAAGGCCTAGAGTGCAATTATATTTATATAGTGGTATTAAATATAATTAATGGTAACTTTGGACTTGTCAAGAGTAGACAGAAAAGCCCAAGGCCCATTAGAGCTAGTATCTTATTTGTTCCATTTTAGTCCCACTCCAAGCCACATACTAAAGCCCAATTGGAAAGGCTCAAAAGGCTAGCCCAATTAGATAATCAATTATAAGGAGAAAAACATACAGAATTTTGAGTAACACATAAAATGGTTTGTATGTGAGTGTTAGACACCTTTTCATGCTCTCTTGAACATACACATATAACTGATTGAGAGACCACACTTTTTGGGTACAAGTGGAATTGGAGAGAAGATTAAAAGTGTTCTTAAGAACTTCTGATCTTTGGTTTTGAAATTCACCATACCAAGGTACACTTTCTTATTCCTAAATTCTGAAACTTACATAGTACATGTTATCAATTGCGAATGAAGTAGATCCGTTAATTTTCCATTGCGTATGTTTTTGTATGCGATACAAACATGTATTTTTCCATCACACCATCCCATTCAATGTGAAGATGAGGACACTGGCCTATGTCATGATTCACAACCTCTACTCGGTGACAAATTTGATAACTTTGTCCGCACCAAGAACCATCTTCCTTTATGATCTCTACACACTTAAAGAGATAGACATATATGGACATATATTCCACCTACTGATCAAGAGTATCACCAAAAGGAATTCAAGGACAATCATGCCTTTCCCTAGTCTCATTATGGGTCTCATTGTTAAGACAAGACTGAAGATTCCAATCGGTTTTACCATTGTGCCAAGAGACTATCCCATTGGTGCTAACACGGTGACTCGAAGCAAAGCACACATCACCAGATCAAGAACTGGCGTTTCTCAAATCCCAAGGGATAATGTTGAGGAAGAGGGTGGGGACACTGAGGAAGAAATTGATAGGTTCACCTTAGCCCTAGAGGGCTCTACACAACCATCTTCACAAGTTCAAGCACGGGGGCCCGATCGCCTTGATCACCTTATTGCTAGAATAGAGTAGATGTATGGCATGCTCAACTCCCATGTGCAGCATACCGTGGATCAGTTTGCTTATCTCCAAGGCCAAATTACTGCATTATCATCACAGATTGAAGACATGATGATGGCACAAGGATCCAACTCAGAATCTAAGCAATTCTAGCTCCTTTGGCCATTTCGGTCAAAAAAGGGGAGAAAGTTTAGAGGGGGAGTTGCACAGTTTGAGGGGGAGTAGAGCAAATCATAGATAAAATCATAGATATTGGTTCATTTTGGTGGTCTAGTGGTTTAGTTATTTCATTTTATGTTTCCTGTTATAGTCTTTATGACTCTTGGTTATTTACATTGCTTTCTTTTAAAGCTTTAAGTACTGTGGTTTAAAAACTTTTTGTTTATATTCAGTACTATCTTTTATATTCTTGCTTTGTAGCATTTTTTATGTACTTTTAGTACTACACACTTGTGCCCTTGTTAGATCTTGTATCCTTGATGCAAATACTTCTTGTATTTCGCATTGGTTGTGTGTTGGACATGCAATTGATTTCTACATTGCTCTTAATTGCATTGCGTGTCCGGATATTATCATTTACTAGTTAAATGTTCATTGTAGTCATTCTTTAATGACTATTCTTGTATGATCAAGATATGCTTAACTGTTTATATAGTGTTTATTATCTTGATCGCATTTTACCTGCTTATATACGTACCATGTATTCAACTTGTCATAAGCTTAATGCAAATTTTGTTTGTGTGCGAGTATTTCAGGCTACAGGTATATACATGCAAGTGCTTCACAGCTTCTAGATTAGGTGTGAGTGAGTTTTACCACTGTTCCCAAACTCACATTTAAGTCTAAAGTATGTTTTAGGGGTTTTGTCACGGAATAGCCAAAGGGGGAGATTGTAAAGTTGTGATTTACAACTATTTTGTGTTGGCTTTAATTCCGTGCCAAATTTGACTGTAATTATGTTCAATCTTTTGTACCCTGAATTTTATGTGGGATTTTATTAAAAGGGTTATGTGTGAGAGAGAGTGTGAAGACTCAAGGCAATTGAAGACCAAAGAAGTTTTCATGGGTAGCTCGCGAGAAGCCTTCCTGCGAAGTGAAGCATGTGCCCAGAACATGACTGGAATGCGAAGAGTCATGACAGGATGGTGACAACTGGTTTTCGCGAGTGTCTCGCCGGTAAGGCCTTCCCGCAAGATACCCGCGAAACATTCTATTTTGCTATTTTGTTATATCTGATACACCCTATCTCTATCCACACTATATATACCCACATTACCCACATATGTTGAAGAGTGTTTTTCAGAGATAAAACCCTAGCCACTATCCTTGAGAGTGAGAGATTGTTATGCCTACAATTCTCTACACAATCTATTGTGGTTTTTCCTCAACTCCATCCTCTCCATTTCCAAACACTCACCACACCCATTCTGAGTGTCAAGTGAGGTTTTGGTGCTACTGGGAAGCATTGGAAGAAGCCAAGCATTGGCAGATGCAATCGAGCATATTGCGGGATCCGAAAAGCTAGACAAGACACGTTTCTGAGAAGCCTTGTTGGAATAGGAGCTTAGAGGGCTTAGGTGCATTGGGTAGATTGGGCTTGGAGGGTCTCTTGCTATTTGTGTATCCCAACTTATTGTCTAGTGGATCTATTTACAGCTTGGAAGGTGGTAGAGAGGTTTTACGCTGAGTACTTCGGTTTCCTCTTCGATAACACATTGATGTGTTATCTTATGTTTGCATTATTCTTCCCTACTCTTTTAGCTTTCATTTTACTGCTATGTTTTGATGAATATGGCTTAGAGTAGTTTTATTGTTTGTTCGCTCGCATTTACTCTATTCCGCACTTAGTTTAAGTTAGAGTAAAATCAACCGAGCCGTAACTTTTAATTTGGGGGTCTAAATAGCTCTTGTGTTTTAACACATAATCGAGCTTTCAAACAATATATAAACAATTAAGCATATCTTGATCAAACAAGAGCAGTCATAAAATAATGACTACAATGAACATTTAGCTAGTAAATGATCATTTAGACACGCAATGCAATTAAGAGCAATGCAAAAATCAATTGCATGTCCAACACACAACCAATGCGAAATACAATAAGTATTTGCATCAAGGATACAAGATCCAACAAGGGCACAAGTATGTTGTACTAAAGATAATGCAACAAAATCTAAAAGTACTTAAAAACGCTACAAAGCAAGGATACAAAAACAAAGTACTGAACATAAACTGAAAGTTTTAAACTAGAGTACTTTAAAAGCTTTAAAAGAAAGCAATGTAAATATCCAAGAGTTATAAAAACTATAAAGGTAAAAACTAAATTAAACCACTAAGCCACCAAAATGAACCAATATCTATGATATGCTATGCTATGCTCCCCCTCAAACTGTGCATCTCCCCCTCAAAACTTTCTCCTCATTTTTGATCGGAATGGCCAAAGGAGCTAGAACTACTCAGATTCTGAATCGGATCCCTATTGTTGCTGCCGCTACTCCATCAACATGTCTTCAATCTAAGACGATAGCGCAGTAATCTAGCCTTCAACATAGGTAAACTAATCTGTGGTGTGCTGCACATGGGATTCTAGCATACCATACATCTGCTCAACCCTGGCAATGAGACGATCAAGATGATCGGGTTCCCATGCTTGTGCTTGGGAAGATGGTTGGGCAAAGCCCTCTAGGGCTGATGTGAACCTGTCAATCTCTTCCTCCGTGTCCCCACCTTCTTCCTCAACATCATCCCTTGGGATTTGAGAAATGCTGGTTTTTGATCCGGTGATGTGGGCTTTACTTCGGGTCACCGTTTGAGCACCAATGGGATAGTCTCTTTGCACGATGGTAAGACCGCTTGGAATCTTCAGCTTTGTCTTTGCTATGAGAGCCATAATGAGACTAGGGAATGACAATATTGTCCTTAAGTTCCTCTTAGTGATGCTTTTGGTCAGGAGGTAGTATATATGACCGCATATGTTGATCTCCTTATGTGTGAAGAGATCATACAGGAAAATAGTTCTTGGTCTAGACAATGTTGTCAAGTTCGTCACCAAGTAGAGGTTGTGGATCATTATATAAGCCAATGTCCTCATCTCCGCGTTGAAAGGAATGGTGTTCATTAACTTTTTTTTTAGAGAGCCACCGAGGAGCTCTGCCATTAGCTCAACAGAATCCAATCTATCATCATATTGTTTAGAGATGTGTTGAGATGGTGGACGAACTTCTAAGAACTTTTTAATGGACTCCCTTGTGATAATGAATTCTTTTTGTCTCACCCAACAGTTGATGTAATCTCCTTCCACAGTGGCATTAGTGAAGAATTCTCTTATGAGTTCAGCATAGAAATTCCCACTTGGATTCAGCAACTTTTTCCAAGTTCTCTCCTTGAACACTTCAAGTATGGAAGTGTTTTCAAGGGTCTCCATTCTTACAACCCTTTCCATGATGATCGTTGCCCTTTTGTAGCAGTCGTTGTAGGCCATGTCTGCCTCAATGGTTCTGAAATTCTTTGAGTCCGTGCATGGATGCTTTGAGGATTTCTTGGAGGCAGAGTGCTTAGTAGGAGACATCTAAAAAAACAAACACAAAGAACAAAGCAACAAGTGCAAAAACACAAAACAAGAACACAAACTTGATTAGACCCAAGTTAGTCCATAAAAACAAACACAAATTCCTAAAAGGAACACAAACAATGTCACACAATCATGTTATAAGTGCTAAAACATGTAATATCATTGAAATGCAAAAACATGACAAGTATGCAAGTGTGTGCATCAAGTGTGCATATATGATGCATGTGCAAGGCATGACTAAGCACATTTGGTTTAAAGTGTGTAAAACACACACCCAATGATCAAACCATGATAAACAAGTCCAATCATGGTATTCCCCAAAGTTTGGTACTCATTGGAGTCCAAAACAACACCAAAATGCCATTTGAGCATTTTATCAAACACTTGATATGCACTTATAATACTAACATGTGAGCAATGCATGAACATGAGTGAATCTTGCCTAAATACATGTTAAATTGCCACAATTGGCCAACACAAATACAAACAGATCAAATGGGACAGAGCCCAATCAAGAAATTGAAAAAATTTCCACAAAATTTAAAGTTTTTCAACCCTTTTTCAAAAATAACCCAATTCAAGTAAAACCTAGAATTTTCTGCACAATCTAAGAAAATAAAGAGAAAAGATTGTATGAACATGCCTTAGAAAATATTTTGAAATGATTGCACGTGAAATTTGTTGGGTTTTTGAGTGAAATTAAGTTTTGGGTTATTTGAGGCTTGAGGGAGGCGAAGTGAGGGAAAACAAATGAGTTTGAAAAAAACTGTCTACATCAGCCCTTTAAAACTGAAAACACGCGTTTTTCGCGGGTTAGCTTGTCACGAAGTTACTCGCGAAAAATGCCTCTGAAACACAAAACTTTTCACGGGAAGACTTTACTCACGAAACAATAGCAAGATAGTCGCAAAAGTTTCTGTCTAAATTTTGTGTTTTCATATTTTGCCTTAACCCATTTTCGTAGGAAGAGCTTAGTCGCTAACTTCTCGCGAAAATGCCTCTGAAGGAGTTTTTGATGAAAAACATGAAAAATGCAATTTGAACAAAAACTCAAAACACGAAAGCATAAAAACACTTTCAAAAACATATAAAATACTCAAAAATCTTTTTGGGTTTGATCGACAAGTAATTGAGTATACACATCACATTTGAACATCTACAATCACACAAATGAAATAAACATTCATTGAACAAAAGTCTTGTGTGTTGTGTGTGTGTATCAAATGTGAAATAGTCCTTAGTCCAGAGTGAATCTTCAATGATCAATTCAATCAAGTCATACACAACTAGTATTAAGTCAAGTGGTCTATCTCAATTATAGAAATGAACATATATGACCTCCCACAAGAAAATGATTACATATCTTTGAAGCTTTTCATTTGGCTTCTTTACAATTCATAACATTTGATCATTTTTTTATCTTTACATCTCTTTTTGAGATCAATGCATGAAATTTTTTATATTTCATTTAGTGAGTAAGCCTTTGGCTTTTTGGGCACCATACATTTCAATACAAGTCGCTTTCCCTTTTTCCTAGTCAAATACTAGTATGTGTGACGGCTTTTGCAACTCATTATCTCTTTTTGAGATTTGACATTTTTTGAGCTATAAAGAAAAAACAAAAAATGAATGGGAAGATATATAGGCACAAGTTTATGCATGTATTAAAACCATCAAGACTATTGACCAATCATTCATGACAAGCTTGAAGATCAATTTACAACAGTCACACATAGATTTCAAGATTTTTCCCACAAAGATAGATGTGCATACATAACAAGCTAAGCTCGTAAATGCACTACGCCATTAGTACGAAGGTACTAGGCCAAACTCACATATGATATACACAACACAAGCGATCAAACTTTTTTGAGATTTTTTAATTTTTACGGGTTTTTGAATTTTTTCAACACACTCAAAAATAGAACATGTAAAGTAAGATCAACAAAAACAACAAGTACAAAACAAACTTGAAAAAAAACATGATCTAACTGAATAGGTGAGACCTATAAAGCAAGTATGCAGCAGTGAATAGAATAAGGTCACACAAGAGATAGAATTCAAGGGATGATACCAACACCAATGGTCTTACGTAGAGACTCAAACCATGGACCATCAAGAGGTTTGGTAAATATGTCTACCTTCTGGTTATCGGTGTTTATAAACTCTAAACACACAATCTTCTCCTTCACCAAGTCTCGAATGAAGTGGTACCGGATCTCGATATGCTTCGATTTTGAGTGTTAAACTGGATTTTTTAACAGGTTTATGGCACTCGTGTTATCACAGAACACACACATAGTGTCTTGAGTGATTCCATAATCATGTAAGAGCTTCTTCATCCATAATAGTTATGCACAACAACTCCTTGCTGCAATGTATTCAGCTTCAGCCGTTGATAGAGAGACTGAATTTTGCTTTTTGCTCATCTACGACACCAAGTTATTTCTAAGGTAAAAACATCAACCTGAGGTGCTCTTCCTATCATTAATGCACCCGGCCTAGTCAGCATCCGAATATCCATCTAAGCACTCATTCGAGTCTCTTGAATACCAAATTTTGTAGTCAGATGTGCCATTGATATAACAGATAATTCGTTTGACTGCTGTCAAGTAGGACTCTTTGGGTGCTGCCTGAAATCGTGCACATACCCCTACACTAAAGGCGATGCCCGGTCTACTCGCAGTAAGGTAGAGAAGACTGCCGATCATGCTTCGATAGAGTGTTGATCTACTTCCACACCAGCTGCATCAAGGCTTAGTTATATCGAGGAACTCATAGGAGTGGAGGTATGCTTCTTGGAGTCTAGCCCGAATCTTTTGACAAGATATTTGGCATATTTCTCTTGAGATATAAATATCCCATCTTTCCGTTGTTTCACTTGAAGCCTTAGGAAGTAGTTTAGCTCCCCCACCATGCTCATCTCAAACTCCCTTTTCATTTCATTTCTTTCGAAAATTCTTGAGCAAGGTGATCAATTGTAGATCTAAAGACAATGCCATCCACATATACTTGAGCAACAAGGAGAGATTTCTCATCTCTTTTAACAAAGTGGGTTCGATCGGCTTGACCTCTCTTGAAACCATGATCCAAAAGGTATGTGGTGAGGTGATCGTACCAAGCTCTTGAAGCTTGCTTCAGCCCATATAATGCCTTCTTCAATCTTAGGACATGGTCCGAAAAGTGAGGGTCTTGAAACCCCTTTGGTTGCTCAACAAACACTTCTTCGTTTAGAAATCCGTTCAAAAAGGCACTCTTCACATCCATTTGATATAACTTGAAGTTCATAATACACGCTATGGAGAGAAGAATTTGGATTAACTCTAGTCTTGCTAACGGAGCAAATGACTCATCAAAGTCTATGCCTTCAACTTGAGTATATCCTTGAGCCACTAATCTAGACTTGTTTCGAACAACTTCACCATCTTCATTGGTCTTGTTCTTAAAGATCCACTTGGTGCTGATTACATGTGTATCCTTGGGCCTTGGTACCAACTCTTATACATCATTTCTGACAAATTGATGTAACTCTTGGTGCATGGATTCTACCTAATTCTCATCTTTTAGGGCTTTTTCCACTTTCTTGGGTTCAAATTGAGCAAGATAGCAGTTGTACGTCACATGATTCACATTATAGCTCGGTCCTCTTCTCAAACGAAGTCCCTCATCCAAATCACCAATGATGTTGCTTGTGGGATGATTGAGAGTTACTCTTGATGACGGTTTCTTGGAAGTGGAGGGTTCCCCATCACGAGAAATTGGAGGTTGAACCTCTGGAGGGGTGAGTGGGCTTAAAGATCCTTGTGTTGATCTAGTCTCCCTTCTTGATGTAGGAGGTGTAGACTCCTTTTCTGGTGATTCTCTCTCACCATCATCACCTTGAGACATGTTGTCATCACCCTCATTCTTCTTAAGACTTGGTCCTTCGCCATCCTCATCAACATCCTTTTCTAAGATGGTGTCATCTATGACCACATTTATTGATTCCATCACCGTCTTAGTGCGCTTATTGTACACTCTATATGCTTGGCTATTTATGGAGTATCCTAGAAAGATCCGTTCATCACTCTTAGCATCAAATTTTCTAAGATTCTCCCTATCATTGAGAATGTAGCATTTGCTTCCAAATACTCGGAAGTATTTTACCTTTGGCTTCTTTTCCCTCCAAATTTCATATGATGACTTCTTTGTTCCTGCTCAGAAGAAAATCCTATTCCCAATGTGAGATGAAGTGTTCACCGCTTTAGCCCAAAATTTCTATGGAATGTTTTTGTTGAGAAGCATCACTCTTGCCATCTCTTGAATCACTTGGTTCTTTCTTTCAATCACCCCATTCTGTTGTGGAGTCTTTGGAGCTAAAAATTCCTTTTTGATACTGTGTTCATTGCAAAATGCTTCAAATTTTGCATTTTCAAACTCCTTCCCATGATCACTTCTGATTTTGACTATGGGAACTTCCTTTTCATTTTGGAGCCTCTTGCATAACCTTTCCATCTTGTCGCATGCCTCCAACTTCTCTCTAAGAAATTCCACCCAAGAGTACCTTGAGAAATTGTCAACTACCACCATGATGTAACGTTTTCCACCCATGCTTTCTGTTCTCGTTGGACCCATTAGATCCACATGAAGTAACTCCAAACAACAAGAAGTAGCAACTACATTTACTTTAGGATGGGTTGACTTTGTTTGTTTTCCCAATTGACAAGGACCACAAACATTCTTCTCAATTTTTCCAAACTTTGGCAAACCAACCACTGCTTCAAGCTTTGAGACTTTTGCCACTTGTTTGTAATTTGCATGCCTAAACCGTTGATGCCATAACTCCAAAAGATTCACTCGAGCACTTCGACATGATATGCTTGGTTTGGGAATAACACCATAGCAATTGTCGGTGGTCCTAAGTCCCTTCAATACTTGAACACCTTCTCCATTGAGGATTAGACAACCTTTCTTTGAAAATTGAACTAGGAAGTCTTCATTGCATATTTGGGTGATAGTCAGCAAGTTCACTTTTAATCCTTTGATGTACAGGACATCAGTCAATAAGGGAAGTCCCGGAATATCAACGATTCCCTTTCCAAGAAGTTGTGAGTGACTACCATCTCCAAATGTCACATAACTGTCTTCCTTCTCCTTAAGAGTTTTGAATAGTGATTTATCTCTTGTCATATGCCTTGAAAATCCGCTGTCAAGATACCACAGATGGGAATTAAACACTTTCAAAGCGGTATGAACAAACAGACAAGCATGAGATAGGCATTCTTGACCATTAAAAAAGGACTCATCTTCCTTTACTTCATTCATAGATGAGTGAAGCTTTCTTTTCAAACAATCAAGTTTATCACACAATTGTCTATTCAATCTCTTATATTTAGCAATTAGGGAATTTGACTCACACAAGCTATTATGAATATCATGATTCCTATGTTCTAAAGATTTCAGCATGTGTACAAAAATCCTAGCATATTTCTTTGATTTGAATAACTCTAAAAGCTCATTGCTATGACAATCTCCGAAGATGCTCATAGAGTTATTATCACAAACACATAAACTATGCTTCATGTTGGCCTTTGCCATAGCACTATCCAAAGCAAGCCAAGGGGTCTAAGATCACACTTAGGTAATGAAACCACAACAAGTGCACCCACTCTGATATCAATTGAAAGCTCGAATTTGTGTGATAACACAAGTGCTGTTTAGACCCCCAAAATAAAATTATTGCTCGGTTGATTTTACTCTAACTTAAACTAAGTGTGGAATAGAGTAAATGTGAGCGAACAACCAATATAACTACTCTAAGCCATATTCATCAAACCACAATAGTAAAATGAAAGCTAAAAGAGTACAGAAGAAGAATACAAAAACAAGATAACACGCCGATGTGTTATCGAAGAGAAAACTGAAGAACTCGGCAAAAAACCTCTCTGCCGCCTCCAAGCGGTAAATCGATCCACTAGAGAATGAGTTGGAGTACACGAATAACAAAAGACCCTCCAAGCCTAGTCTAGCCCATGTACTTAAGCCCTCCAAGCTCCTACTACCAACTGACTTTATGAAGCCTTGTCTTCTCTAGCTCTCCGTATCACGCAATTTAGCCCGATAACATCCACCAAACAAATGGTTTCTTCCAATGCTTCCAAACAGCACCAAGATGGTTTGTAGTTCGTAGTCGGTGATGAAATTGGGCATTTCATCTGCGAAGACTATAACATATCAACTAAGATATTTTGTCTTGATCATGGAAGTGGATTATTCTAGTTGATATGTTGATATGTTTTAAGAGTTAAGACATATTGAACTAGACTGCTGTGAGATTTATTATTCCCTTAACGACTGTCAATTGAATAATAAATCTCACGACTTCTATTCACATGAACTCTTAATCCTGAGAGAATAATGGAACTGATCATGAAGTGTAGGTTGCTTTGATATATCAGGAGTGAGATCTAAAGTAATGGTCAAAACCTCAGTATGTTGGGCAGCCACATTTAGTGTTGATGAAACATATATTCTTAAGATGGAATTCATAGTCTCTTAACGGAGATACAAAATATTCTTTTGAGATAAGTTTAATGGGTTTGTTATTCAGAATGTTAGGCCTAACTACTTTAGTAAATAGTTACTAAAGTATATATTTATGGAATTGGATTTCATAAATATATGATGATTAACTTAAGAATTAAATTGGGTACTCAAGGATTAAGATGTAGTAATCTACAAAGTGACAGTCTACATTAATGACTTTGTATTACTACGAATATGTTATGAAGGGATTGCATACACAATAAAGTCTTGGGATATAATTTATTAATATAGCCTAGAGTGCAATTATATTTATATAGTGGTATTAAATATAATTAATGGTAACTTTGGACTTGTTCCCTTTTAGTCCCACTCCAAGCCACATACTAAAGCCCAATTAGAAAGGCCAAAAAGGCTAGCCCAATTAGATAATCAATTATAAGAGGAGAAACATACAGAATTATATAGACACATGAAATGATTTGTATGTGAGTATTGGACACTCTTGAATTCTCCCTTGAACAAATTCATATAAATTGATTGAGATATCACACATCTTGGGCATCAAGTGAAATTGGAGTGAAGAATAAAAGTGCTCTCAAGAACTTCTAATCTTGGGTTTTGAATTTCACCGCATCAAGGTACACTCTCTTGTTCATACATTCTAAAATTTACATAGTACATGTTATCTATTGCGAATGAAGTAGATCCGTTAATTTTTCGCTGCGTATGTTTAGTATGCAATACAAACTTGTATTTTTCCATCAAATGGTATCTGAGTGGTCTTCAATTTCGAATCTGTATAACATGTTTTGTGAGTTTTGGATTTAAAGATAATAGTTTCATGTTGTTAGAAGATTATGCATTTAATTTTTTGCATGGTTGTTGAAACTATGTTTTGATAAAAACTGATATTGGTGTTATGATGTTGTATAAATTTGAATTTAAGTATGTTAAATTGAACTTTAATTATAGCATCAATGGAATTCAGTTTTGATATCATTCTCTGTCTATCATGTTCATATGATGATCGTTTGTTCAAGAGAAACCATAAAAAACAGCCTTAGAAAATTTCTGGAAATTCGAGTTTCACAAGTTTTGATCGGTTGAAAATCACTTTCGATCGATCGAGTGAAACAGTGACCAATCTTTTTTAATCGATTGATATTCGATTGCTAGTCGATCGATTGAATTTTCTTTTTGATCGATGGAGAGGCGATCGAGTATCGATCGAACCAGGCAGATGGTCAAGTTCGAATTTTTTATTTTTTTCGACCGATCGAGGGGCACATTCGATTGATCAAAAGAAGGAAATTTAGAATTTTTTCTAAATGTTTTCACATGTATAGAAAGCAAGGCTATGTGTAATTAGATTATGCATGTTTCAAAATTAAAAACCTTTCTTTTAAAACATCTAGTGGGAGAGAGATACAAGGGTTGGATCTCACGGCCTCCATTGTTGGTTCATAGTAGTGTGAAATATATACTTTGTCTTTGCCTCGAGCTTAGCATTCCATGCGAAGAGTATTTATTTCATGGTCCTACAAGATTGAATTTCTTGGTTTGATCAAACACCTTGTCTTAGCTTCGAGCTTTGCATTCCATGCGGAGGGTGTTTTGTATCATGGTACTACAAAATAAGCCTGTTAAGGGGATGAAATGTGGCTACACATGATTCTAGACAATGGTATACACTAGACTAAGTATTATAGTATCCTCTATGCTGAGTTCTTACTATCATTATTTAGAGGCCAAATATATAGCGGCATATTATTAGTATTTGATAAAAATTATCATGATAACACTAATAATGAGAATAGTTCTCAATCAATCATAGTATTTAATGTTCACTCTATGCTGAGGGATATTGAGTATGGGATTGGGTTGTCGTTGCATATATTATATTATGGTTTTATTAAGGTTCCATACTATATGTTTATATGCTAAATTGATAATGTCGTTGGCAGAAATCTAATGAGATGGCCAAGTGCTACATCCTAGCATCTATCTCAAATGTTCTACAGCATCAAATATAGGATGTAGAACTAGCTTCAGACATTATGCTAAGTTTGAAGAAGATGTTTGGTGAGCAAGGCCGTTCTGCAAGGCAAGAAACCATGAGGCAAATTTATAATACCAAAATGGCTGAAGGCAGTTCAATGAGAGAGCAGTGTCTTACAATGATCTCTAATCTGAATACATTGGAAGTTTTAGGTGCCGATATTGATGGAGAATCCCAAGTGGATATAATACTCTAGTCACTACCAGAATCATTCAAGGAATTCAAACTTAACTATAATATGAACAAAAAGATTTATACATTGTCTGAATTAATGAATGAGTTGGTAGCGGTAGAAGGCATCCTTGGTACTTCTAATGTTGAAGCCAATATTGGTGAAGCTTCTACTTCTCAACCTAAGTCGAAAGGCAAGGGTAAGAAGAAGAAGAAGAAGGACTTCACCAAGCAAGAGGGTAAACAAATTGCCTTAGGGGTTGCCGATATAGGAAAGAAGATCAAAGGAAAATGTTTCCATTGTGGTGAGAAAGGACATTGGAAGAGGAATTGTCCAAAATTCAGAGCTGCCAATAATAAGGGTATGAATAGTTCATTCCTCCTTGAAATATGTTTAGTACAAAATCCCACAGATTCCTAGTGTGTGGATTCAGGCTGTAATAATTATATCTGCAATTCATTGTAGGGGTTCTAGGAGACCAGAAAGCTTAATGAAGGGGAATTATTTCTTACTTTGGCTGATGGGAGCAGGATTCCGGTTGTAGTTGTTGGTGTTTATAATTTATGTTTTGAGTCTAAAGTTTTAATATTGGAAGACTGTCTGTATATACCTAATGTTCGTGGGAATTTAATTTCTACAACTTATTTATGTAAACATGGATATTGTGTTATCCTTAAAGACAATGTTGTAATAAAAAAGGGTAAAATGTTTATCTGTTCTGGCAATATTGCTAATGGTCTTTATATTTTAACTCCTGATAAGCATGAATTATATAATTCTGAATTAGATAATGACTCTCATGTAAAATCATTAAAGAGAAAGTTTCCTTCTACTAGTGATGCATATCTTTGGCATTTACGTTTGGGTCAAATTAATTCAAATAGGATTCAAAGACTGATCAAAGACGGTCTCTTAAAGCCCATGGACTTTGATGAATTTCCAGTTTGTGAATCTTGTTTGGAAGGTAAAATGACCAAACGACCTTTTAATGCAAAAGGTAGGAGAGCCCAAGATTTGCTAGAATTAGTACATTCAGATGTATGTGGTCCTATTTCAATCCAGGCAAGAGGTGGCTATGAGTATTTCATTACATTCACTGATGATTACTCTAAATTTGGTTATGTGTACCTAATGAAACGGAAGTCCAAAGCCTTTGAAAAGTTCAAAGAGTTTAGGCCTGAAGTTGAGAATCAATTGGGTAAACGCATAAAGGCCATTCGATCTGATCGTGGTGGCGAATACATTCTTGGGGATTTTAAGGATTACTTAATTGAAAATGGGATTGTATCCCAATTGACTGCACCTGTAACTCCACAACAAAATGGTGTAGCGAAAAGAAGGAATATGACTTTTTTAGATATGGTTAGGTCCAATATGAGTTATTCAACTTTACCAATTTCTTTTTGGGGATATGCCTTGAATACTGCAATGTATCTTCTGAATTTAGTACCTTCGAAGTCTGTTCCTAAAACACCTGTAGTGTTGTGGAATGGGCGTAAGCCTAGTATGAGACATCTCCATATTTGGGGTTGTCCAGCACATGTGTTAAAAGGAAAGTCTGACAAGTTACAGCCTAAAACAGAAGTGGTTTTATTTGTAGGGTATCCAAAAGGAACTGTTGGAAGTTTATTCTATAGTCATAAAGATAATAAAGTGTTTGTTAGCACAAATGCCAAATTCTTGAAAAATGACTATGTGAATAATTATACTCCTAGAAGTAGAGTTGTGTTGGCTGAAATGAATGAGCCTGTAAATGAACAACCAATGAATGAAACTAGGGATGATGTGGCTATATTAGATACACCACAAGATACTACTGATGAGATGTCTAGTACACAGGTGCCTCGTCATAGTGGGAGAATTGTTCGGCCTCCTATAAGATTTATAAGTTTGGGAGAAACTTATGAAGCTATCTTAGAAAAGGCTGAATCAGATCCCTACACTTATGATGAAGCAATAAATGATATAGATGCACATCATTGTGTCAAAGCTATGAAATCTAAATTAGATTCTATGTATTCCAATCAAGTTTGGGATCTTGTAAAGGTGCCTAACAGCATTAAACCTGTTGGTTGCAAATGGGTTTATAAGAGGAAGAGAGGGATAGATGGAAAGGTTGAAACTTTTAAAGCAAGACTAGTGACGAAAGCATATACTCAAAAAGAAGGTATTGATTATGAGGAAACCTTTTCACCAATAGCAATGCTTAAATCTATCAGAATTCTCTTATCCATTGCTGCTCATTATGATTATGAGATTTGGCAAATGGATGTCAAGACTGCATTTCTCAATGGCAATCTTGAAGAGGAAATCTATATGATGCAACCGGAAGGTTTCATAGCTAAGAACCAAGAGCATATGGTATGCAAGTTGAAAAGGTCCATTTTTGGACTTAAGCAAGCATCTAGGTCATGGAACATCAAATTTGATCAATCAATCAAGTCATTTGGTTTTGAACAAAATCTTGATGAACTATGTATGTACAAAAGACATCAAAATAAAGTAGTAATGTTCCTAGTGCTTTATGTTGATGATATTCTACTCATTGGAAATGATGTAAGGGTAATGTCATCAATAAAGGTTTGGTTGTCAAGCCAATTTGATATGAAGGACTTGAGTGAGGCTAACTTTATTCTAGGGATCAAGCTTTGGCGAGATCACAAGAATAAGATGTTAGGCTTGTCACAAGCTAGATATATAGATAAGGTTCTAGAACGGTTTAGTATGCAAAACTCCAAGAAATGATTACTTCCTTTTAGACATAGAGTTCCTCTGTCTGATGACCAAAGGCTTAAGACTCAAGAGGAAGTAGATATGATGAGACAAGTTTCTTATGCTTCTGCAGTGGGAAGTCTCATGTATGCCATGCTTTGTACTAGACCAGATATCTATTATTCAGTTGGCATGGTCAGTCGATATCAATCAAATCTAGGACCAAAACATTGGCAAGCTGTAAAGCATATTCTCAAGTATGTATGGAGAACGAGAGATTATATGCTTATTTACCGTTGTAAGGATTTGATTCCCATTGGCAATACAGATTCAGATTTTCAATCGGATCTAGATTTCAGAAAGTCCACATCAGGATATGTCTTCACCTTGGGAGGTGGAACCATATGTTGGAGGAGTATTAAGTAATCTTGTATTGCAGACTCCACCATGGAGGCAGAGTATATTGCTTCTTCTGAAGCAGCAAAAGAAGTTGTCTAGCTCAAGAAATTTATTTCTGACCTTGGTGTAATGAGAATGGAGCAAGTTCCAATTACATTGTTTTGTGACAATAGTGAAGCAGTTGCACAATCTAAAGATCCAAGGAATCACAAGAAAGAAAAACACATTGAGAGGAAGTACCACATCATTCAAGATATTGTTGCTCGTGGAGATGTAGTGGTAGCAAAGATTGAAAGTGCAAATAATCTAGCAGATTCATTTACCAAAGCCTTGCCTCAAAGGACTTTCGAGTCACATTTGGAGAGAATGAGAGTTAGATTAGTGCACAATAGTCTTTAGGGCAAGTGGGAGATATGTTAAGATTAGTGCCCTTAAATCCTATTGTATGATGCTATGTATGATATTATGTATTACATTATGTATGACTTAATATTGTATTTAATAAAGTTGTTTTATTACTATCTAAAATAATGGTAACATGAATATTCGGACATTATCATATAGTCCATAAGATGCATAGTATGTGATTCATGTGAAAAGTCACAGAAGATATAAATCACAGGTTCTTTGTAAACTCAGAATTGTAGTTCGTAGTCGGTGATTAAATTGGGCATTTCATCTGCGAAAACTATAACATATTAACTAAGATGATTTGTCTTGATCATGGAAGTGGAGATTTCTAATTGATATGTTGATATGTTTTAAGAGTGAAGACATATTGAACTGGACCGCTGTGAGATTTATTATTCTCCTAACGACTGTCAATTGAATAATAAATCTCACGACTTCTATTCACATGAACTCTTAATCTTGAGAGAATAATGGACATGATTATGAAATGTAGGTTGCTTTGATATATCAGGAGTGAGATCTAAAGTAACGGTCAAAACCTCAGTACGTTGGGCAGCCACATTTAGTGTTGATGGAACATATATTCTCAAGATGGAATTCATAGTCTCTTAACGGAGATACAAAATATTCCCTTGAGATAAGTTTAATGGGTTTGTTATTCAAAATGTTAGGCCTAACTACTTTAATAAATAGTTACTAAAGTATATATTTATGGAATTGGATTTCATAAATATATGATGAATAACTTAAAAGATTAAACC
>JARYZH020000004.1:6255657-6280507 GCA_030021035.2 Notholithocarpus densiflorus
ACTGTGCTCGTTTAATCTCACGCAGATTTAATCTGGACATGATCCTTTGATCCTATCTATCTTTTTGAAAGTCAATTTGACCATGCTCATTAAATCTCACGCGCATTCAATTCGGCTTTGATCGTTTAATCATATCCATGTCTTTGAGATTCTATTGACCCTACTGATTTAATCATATGCGGATTCAGTTTGGCCATATTTGTTTAATCCTATCCATCTTTTCGAGATTCAATTCGACCATGCTCGTTTAATCTCATACGCATTCAGTTTGGCCCGGATCGTTTAATCCTATCTATCTTTTCTAGATTTAATTCGATCGTGCTCATTTTATCTCAAGTAGATTCAATTCGACGATGATCGTTTAATCCTATCCATCTTTTTGGTATTCAATTCGATCGTTTTCGTTTCATCTCACACGGATTCAATTCGGCCATGATCGTTTAATCTGATCCATCATTTCGAGATTCAATTCGACCGTGCTCGTTTAATCTCACTTAGATTCAATTCGGCCATGGTCGTTTAGTCCTATCTATCTTTTCGAGAGTCGATTCGACCGTGCTCATTAAATCTCACGAGCATTCAATTCGTCTATGATCGTTTAATCATATCCATCTCTTTGAGATTCTATTGAACCCTGCTGATTTAATCTCATGCAGATTCAATTTGGCCACATTCGTTTAATCCTATCCATCTTTTCAAGATTCAATTCAACCGTGCTCGTTTAATCTCATACGCATTCATTTCGGCCAGGATCGTTTAATCCTATCTATCTTTTCCAGATTCAATCTAGCTATGATCCTTTAATCCTATCTATCTTTTTGAAAGTCAATTCAACCGTGCTCATTAAATCTCACGCGCATATAATTGAGCTTTGATAGTTTAATCATACCCATCTCTTTGAGATTTTATTGAACCTTGCTGATTTATTCTCATGCGGATTCAATTTGACCATGTTTGTTTAATCCTATCCATCTTTTCGAGATTCAATTTGACCGTGCTCGTTTAATCTCACGCGCATTCAGTTCGGCCCGGATCGTTTAATCCTGCTCGTTTAATCTCAAGCAGATTCAATTCGACGATGATCGTTTAATCCTATCTATCTTTTCGAGGGTCAATTCGACCGTGCTCGTTAAAATTTACACGTATTCAATTCGGCTATGATCATTTAATCCTCTCCATCTCTTTGAGATTCTATTAAACCGCGTTGATTTAATATCATGCGGATTCAATTTGGCCACGTTCGTTTAATCCTATCCATCTTTTCGAGATTCAATTCGACAGTGCTCGTTTAATCTCAAGCACTTTCAGTTCGGCTCGGATCGTTTAATCCTATCAATCTTTTCCAGATTTAATTCGTCCGTGCTCGTTTAATCTCGAGTAGATTCAATTCGGCAATGATCGTTTAATCCAATCCAATTTTTTGATATTCAATTCGACCGTGTTCGTTTCATCGCACGCAGATTCAATTTGGGCATGATCATTTAATCTGATCCATCTTTGCGAGATTCAATTCTACTGTGCTCATTAAATCTCACGCGCATTCAATTCGGCTATGATCGTTTAATCATATCCGTCTCTTTGAGATTCTATTGAACCCTACTGATCTATTCTCATGCGGATTCAATTTGGCCATATTTGTTTAATCCTATCCATCTTTTCGTGATTCAAATCGACCGTGCTCGTTTAATCTCACGCGCATTCAGTTCGACCCAAATCGTTTAATCCTATCTATCTTTTCTAGATTTAATTCGACCTTGCTAGTTTAATCTTAAGTAGATTCAATTCGGCGATGATCGTTTAATCCTATCCAGCTTTTTGGTATTCAATTCGATCGTGTTCGTTTCATCTCACGCGGATTCAATTTGGCCAAGATCGTTTAATCTGATCCATCTTTTCGAGAGTCAATTCGACCATGCTCGTTAATTTCACTCAGATTCAATTCGGCCATGATCGTTTAATCCTATCTATCTTTTCGAGAGTCAATTCGACCGTGCTTATTAAATCTCACGCGCATTCAATTCATCTATGATCGTTTAATCATATCCATCTCTTTGAGATTCTATTGAACCCGGATGATTTAATCACATGCGGATTCATTTTGGCCATATTTGTTTAATCCTATCCATCTTTTCGAGATTCAATTCGATAGTGCTCGTTTAATCTCAAGCGCTTTCAGTTCGGCCCGGATCGTTTAATCCTATCAATCTTTTCCATATTTAATTCGACTGTGCTCATTTAATTTTGAGCAGATTCAATTCGGCGATGATCGTTTAATCCAATCCAGTTTTTTGATATTCAATTCGACTGTGTTCATTTCATCTCACGTGGATTCAATTTGGGCATGATCATTAAATCTCACGCGCATTCAATTCGGCTATGATCGTTTAATCATATCTGTCTCTTTGAGATTCTATTGAACCCTGCAGATTTAATCTCATGCGGATTCAATTTGGCCATATTTGTTTAATCCGATCCATCTTTTCGAGATTCAAATCGACCGTGCTCGTTTAATCTCACGCGCATTCAGTTCGGCCCAGATCGTTTAATCCTATCTATCTTTTCCATATTTAATTCGACCTTGCTAGTTTAATCTCTAGTAGATTCAATTCGGCGATGATCGTTTAATCCTATCCAGCTTTTTGGTATTCAATTCAACCATGTTCGTTTCATCTCACGCGGATTCAATTTGGGCATGATCGTTTAATCTGATCCATGTTTTCGAGAGTCAATTCAACCGTGCTCGTTTAATTTCACTCAGATTCAATTCGGCCATGATCGTTTAATCCTATCTATCTTTTCCAGATTTAATTCGATCGTGCTCTTTTAATCTCAAGTTGATTCAATTCGGAGATGATCGTTTAATCCTATCCAGCTTTTTGGTATTCAATTCGACCGTGTTCGTTTCATCCCACGCGGATTCAATTCGGCCCCTGATCGTTTCATCTGATCCATCTTTTCGAGATTCTATTCAACCGTGCTCGGTTAATCTCACTCAGATTCAATTCGTCCATGATCGTTTAATCCTATCTATCTTTTCGAGAGTCGATTCGACTGTGCTCATTAAATCTCAGGATCATTCAATTCGTCTATGATCGTTTAATCATATCCATCTCTTTGAGATTCTATCGAACCCTGCTGATTTAATCACATGCAGATTCAATTTGGCCATATTTGTTTAATCCTATTCATCTTTTCGAGATTCAATTCGACAGTGCTCGTTTAATCTCAAGCGCTTTCAGTTCGCCCCGGATCGTTTAATCCTATCAATCTTTTCCAGATTTAATTCGACCGTGCTCGTTTAATTTCGAGCATATTCAATTCGGCGATGATCGTTTAATCCAATCCAGTTTTTTGATATTCAATTCGACCGTGCTCGTTTAATCTCACTCAGATTCAATTCGGCCATGATCGTTTAATCCTATCTATCTTTTCGAGAGTCGATTCGAGCGTGCTCATTAAATCTCACGCGCATTCAATTTGGCTATGATCGTTTAATCATATTCGTCTCTTTGAGATTCTATTGCACCCTGCTGATTTAATCTCATGCGGATTCAATTTGGCCATATTTGTTTAATCCTATCCATCTTTTCGAGATTCAAATCGACCGTGCTCGTTTAATCTCACGCGCATTCAATTCGGCCCAGATCGTTTAATCCTATCTATCTTTTCCATATTTAATTCGACCTTGCTAGTTTAATCTCAAGTAGATTCAATTCGGCGATGATCGTTTAATCCAATCCGGCTTTTTGGTATTCAATTCGCCCATGTTCGTTTCATCTCACGCGGATTCAATTTGGCCATGATCGTTTAATCTGATCCATCTTTTCGAGAGTCAATTCAACCGTGCTCGTTTAATTTCACTCAGATTCAATTCGGCCATGATCGTTTAATCCTATCTATCTTTTCCAGATTTAATTCGACCGTGCTCGTTTAATCTCAAGTAGATTCAATTCGGCGATGATCGTTTAATCCTATCCAGCTCTTTGGTATTCAATTCGACCGTGTTCGTTTCATCCCACGCGGATTCAATTCGGCCCTGATCGTTTCATCTGATCCATCTTTTCGAGATTCTATTCAACCGTGCTCGTTTAATCTCACTCAGATTCAATTCGTCCATGATCGTTTAATCCTATCTATCTTTTCAAGAGTCGATTCGACTGTGCTCATTAAATCTCACGATCATTCAATTCGTCTATGATCGTTTAATCATATCCATCTCTTTGAGATTCTATCGAACCCTGCTGATTTAATCACATGCGGATTCAATTTGGCCATATTTGTTTAATCCTATCCATCTTTCCGAGTTTCAATTCGGCTGTACTCGTTTAATCTCTAGCTTTCAGTTCGCCGAATTGTTTTAATCCTAACAATCTTTCAGATTTAGTCGAGCGTGCTCGTTTAATTTCGAGCATATTCAATTCGACGATGATCGTTTAATCCAATCCAGTTTTTGATATTCAATTCGACCGTGCTCGGTGTAATCTCACTCAGATTCAATTGGCCATGATAGTTTTAATCTATCTATCTTTTCTAAGTCGATTCGACGTGCTCACCAACATCTCACGCACATTCAGATTGGCTATAATCATTTAATCATATCCGGTCTCTTTGAGATTCTGTTGAACCTGTGATTTAATCTAAATGCAGTTCAATTTGGCCATATTTGTTTAATCCTATCCATCTTTTCGAGATTCAAATCGTGAGTACTTTCGTTTAATCTCACGCGCATTCAATTCGGCGAGATCGTTTAATCCTATCTATCTTTCCATATTTATTCGACCTTGCTAGTTTAATCTCAAGTAGATTCAATTGGCGATGATCGTTTTAATCCTATCCGACTCTTTGGTATTAGAATTTAGTGAAGTGTTGGTTCATCTCATCTGATTCAATTTTGGCCATGATCGTTTAATACGATCCATCTTTTGATCAATTCAACCGTAGTTTGAATTTCACCGATTCAATTTGGCCATGATAGTTTAATCTATCTATCTTTCAGATTTAATTGGCCCAGTACTGGTTGTGTCTCAAAGTAGATTCAATTCGATGATCGTTTAATCCTGTCCAGCTCTTTGGTATTCAATTCGAGACGTGTTCGTTTCATCCCACAGCAGTTCAATTCATTACTGATCGTTTCATACGATCCATCTTTTGAGATTCTATTCAACCGTGTTTCGTTTAATCTCTTTCAGCGATTCAATTCGTCCATGATCGTTTAATCCTATCTATCTTTTCAAGAGTCGATTCATTTGTGCTCATTAAATCTCCGATCATTCAATTCGTCTATGATCGTTATCCTTATCATCTCTTTGAGATTCCTGCTCGAACCTCTTTGATTTAATCACATCATAGTTCAATTGTATATTGTTTAATCCTATCCATCTTTCCGAGTTTCAATTCGGTGTACTCGTTTATTCACATGCGCATTCGATTCGGCCCGGATCGTTTAATCCCTATCTATCTTTTCCAAATTTAATTCTACCGTACGTTTTATTAAGTAGATTCAATTAGTGATGAGCGTTTAATCCTATCCACGACTTCTTGGTATTCAATTCGACCGTGTTCATTTCATCTCATGCGGATTCAATTCGTATGATCGTTTGTCGATCCATCTTTTGAGATTCATTCGGCCAGGTAACGTTTAATCTGGCGATTCAGTCGTAGTGCTCGATTTTAATCTCAAGCAGATTCAATTCGTCCATGATCGTTTAATCCTATCTATCTTTTCAGAGTCGATTCGTGCTCATTAAATCTCACGATCATTCAATTAGTCTATATTCGTTTAATCATATCCATCTCTTTGAGATTCACTTGAACCACTGCTGATTTAATCACATCTTGCCAGTTCAATTTGGCCATATTTGTTTAATCCTATCCATCTTTTGAGATTCGAATTATTTGTACTCGTTTAATCACATGGCATTCGGTTAGCCGGATCGATTTAATCTATCTATCTTTCGGTTAATTCTACCGTACTTTTAATCTCAAGTAGATTCGGTGTGATGACGTTTAATCCTTTCCGGCTTCTTGGTATTCAGATTAAATGAGTGTTCGTTTCATCTCATGAGGATTCAATTCGGCCATGATAGATTTGTCGATCCATCTTTTCGAGATTCAATTCGACCGTGCTCGTTTAATCTCAAGCAGATTCAATTCAACGATGATCGTTTAATCCTATCTGTCTTTTCGAGAGTCAATTCGACCGTGCTCGTTAAAATTTACGGGTATTCTATTCGGCTATTATCATTTAATCCTATCCATCTCTTTGAGATTCTATTAAACCGTGTTGATTTAATCTCATGAAGATTCAATTTGGCCACGTTCGTTTAATCCTATCCAGCTTTTCGAGATTCAATTCGATAGTGCTCGTTTAATCTCAAGAGCATTCAGTTCGGCCCAGATCGTTTAATACTATCAATCTTTTCCAGATTTAATTTGACCGTGCTCGTTTAATCTCAAGCAGATTCAATTCGACGATGAATGTTTAATCCAATCCAGTTTTTTTATATTCAATTCAACCGTGTTCGTTTCATCTCACACGGATTCAATTTGGGCCTGATCATTTAATCTGATCCATCTTTACGAGATTCTAGTCGACCGTGCTCATTAAATCTCAGGCGCACTCAATTCGGCTATGATCGTTTAATCATATCCATCTCTTCGAGATTCCATTGAACCCTGCTGATTTAATCTCATACGGATTCAATTTGGCCAGATTTGTTTAATACTATCCATCTTTTCGAGATTCAATTCGACCGTGCTCGTTTAATCTCACTCAGATTCAATTTGGCCATGATCGTTTAATCCTATCTATCTTTTCGTGAGTCGATTCGACCGTGCTAATTAAATCTCACGAGTATTCAATTCGTCTATGATCGTTTAATCATATCCATCTCTTTGAGATTCTATTGAACCCTGCTGATTAAATCTCATGCGTATTCAATTTGGCCACATTCATTTAATCCTATCCATCTTTTCGAGATTCAATTCAACCGTGCTCGTTTCATCTCATGCGCATTCAGTTCGGCCCGAATCGTTTAATCCTATCTATCTTTTCCAGATTCAATTTGACTGTGCTCGTTTAATCTCACGCAGATTCAATCTGGCTATGATCCTTTAATCCTATCTATCTTTTCGAAAGTCAGTTCGACCGTGCTCATTAAATCTCACGTGCATTCAATTTGGCTTCGATTGTTTAATCATACCCATCTCTTTGAGATTCTATTGAACCCTGCTGATTTAATCTCATGTGGATTCAATTTGGCCGTATTTGTTTAATCCTATCCATCTTTTTGAGATTCAATTTGATCGTGCTTGTTTAATCTCACGCGCATTCAGTTCGGCCCGGATCGTTTAATCCTATCTATATTTGCCAGATATAATTCGACCGTGCTTGTTTAATCTCAAGCAGATTCAATTCGACGATGATCGTTTAATCCTATCTATCTTTTCGAGAGTCAATTCGACCGTGCTCGTTAAAATTTATGCGTATTCAATTCGGCTATGATCATTTAATCCTATCCATCTCTTTGAGATTCTATTAAACCGTGTTGATTTAATCTCATGAGGATTCAATTTGGCCACGTTCGTTTAATCCTATCCATCTTTTCGAGATTCAATTCGACAATGCTCGTTCAATCTCAAGCGCATTCAGTTCGGCCCGGATCGTTTAATCCAATTAATCTTTTCCAGATTTAATTCGACCGTGCTCGTTTAATCTCGAGCAGATTCATTTCGACGATGATCGTTTAATCCAATCCAGTTTTTTGATATTCAATTCGACCGTGTTCGTTTCATCTCACGCGGATTCAATTTGGGCATGATCATTAAATCTCACGCGCATTCAATTCGGCTATGATCGTTTAATCATATCCATCTCTTTGAGATTTTATTGAACCCTGCTGATTTAATCAGATGCGGATTCAATTTGGCCATATTTGTTTAATCCTATCCATCTTTTCGAGATTCAATTTGACCGTGCTTGTTTAATCTCATGCGCATTCAATTCAGCCCAAATCGTTTAATCCTATCTATCTTTTCCAAATTTAATTCGACCGTGCTAGATTAATCTCAAGTAGATTCAATTCGGCGATGATCGTTTAATCCTATCTAGCTTTTTGGTATTCAATTCGTCCGTGTTCGTTTCATCTCATGCGGATTCAATTCGGCCATGATCACTTAATCTGAGCCATCTTTTATAGATTCAATTCGACTGTGCTCGTTTATTCTCGCTCAGATTCAATTCGGCCATGATCGTTTAATCCTATCTATCTTTTTGAGAGTCGATTCGACCGTGCTCATTAAATCACACGAGCATTCAATTCGTCTATGATCGTTTAATCATATCCATCTCTTTGAGATTCTATTGAACCCTGCTGATTTAATCTCATGCGGATTCAATTTGGCCATGTTTGTTTAATCCTATCCATCTTTTCAAGATTCAATTCAACCGTGCTCGTTTAATCTCATACGCATTCAATTTGGCCCGATCGTTTAATCCTATCTATCTTTTCCAGATTCAATTCGACCGTGCTCATTTAATCTCACACAGATTCAATCTGGCTATGATCCTTTAATCCTATCTATCTTTTCGAAAGTCAATTCGACCGTGCTCATTAAATGTCACGAGCATTTAATTCGGCTTTGATTCTTTAATCATACCCATCTCTTTAAGATTCTACTGAGCCCTGCTGATTTAATCTCATGCGGATTCAATTTGGCCATGTTTGTTTAATCCTATCCATCTTTTCGAGATTCAATTCGACAATGCTCGTTTAATCTCAAGCAGATTCAATTCGGCGATGATCGTTTAATCCAATCTAGTTTTTTGATATTCATTTCGACCGTGTTCATTTCATCTCACGCGGATTCAATTTGGGTATGATCATTTAATCTGATCCATCTTTACAACATTCAATCCGACCGTGCTCATTAAATCTCACGCGCATTCAATTCGGCTATGATCGTTTAATCATATCCATCTCTTTGAGATTCTATTGAATCCTGCTGATTTAATCTCATGCGCATTCAATTTGGCCATATTTGTTTAATCCCATCCATCTTTTCGAGATTCAATTCGACCTTGCTCGTTTAATCTCATGCACATTCAGTTCGGCCTAAATCGTTTAATCCTATCTATCTTTTCCGGATTTAATTCGACCTTGCTAGTTTAATCTCAAGTAGATTCAGTTCGGCGATGATCGTTTAATCCTATCCAACTTTTTGGTATTCAATTTGACCGTGTTCATTTCATCTCACATGGATTCAATTCAGCCATGATCGTTTAATCTGATCCAACTTTTCGAAATTCAATTCGACCGTGCTCGTTTAATTTCACTCAAATTCAATTCGGCCATGATCGTTTAATCCTATCTATCTTTTCGAGAGTCAATTTGACCGTGCTCATTAAATCTAAATTGCATTCAATTCGTCGATGATCGTTGAATCATATCCATCTCTTTGAGATTCTATTGAACCCTGCTGATTTAATCACATGCGGATTCAATTTGGCCATATTTGTTTAATCATATCCATCTTTTTGAGATTTAATTCGACCATGCTCGTTTAATCTCATGCGCATTCAGTTCGGCCCGATCGTTTAATCCCATCTCTCTTTTCCAGATTCAATTCGACCGTGCTCGTTTAATCTCACACAGATTCAATCTGGCTATGATCCTTTAATCCTATCTATCTTTTCGAAAGTCAATTCAACCGTGCTCATTAAATGTCACGCGCCTCTAATTCGGCTTTGATTCTTTAATCAAACCCATCTCTTTGAGATTCTGCTGAACCCTGCTGATTTAATCTCATGCAGATTCAATTTGGCCATGTTTGTTTAATCCTATCCATCTTTTCGAGATTCAATTCGACAGTGCTCGTTTAATCTCAAGCAAATTCAATTCGGCGATGATCGTTTAATCCAATCCAGTTTATTGATATTTATTTTGACCTTGTTTATTTTATCCCACGCGGATTCAAGTCGGCCCTGATCGTTTCATCTAATCCATCTTTTCGAGATTCTATTCAACCGTCCTTGTTTAATCTCACATAGATTCAATTCGGCCATGATCATTTAATCTGATCTATCTTTTCAAGAGTCGATTCGACCGTGCTAATTAAATCTCAGGAGTATTCAATTCGGCTATGAACCCTGCTGATTTAATCTCATGCGGATTCAATTTGGCCATATTTGTTTAATCCTATCCATCTTTTCGAGATTCAATTCGACCGTGCTCGTTTAATCTCATGCTCATTGAGTTCGGCCCAGATCGTTTAATCCTATCTATCTTTTCCGGATTTAATTCGACCGTTCTAGTTTAATCTCAAGTATATTCAGTTCGGCGATGATCGTTTAATCCTATCCAGCTTTTTGGTATTCATTTCAACCGTGTTTGTTTCATCTCACGCGGATTCAATTCAGCCATGATCGTCTAATCTGATCCACCTTTTCGAAATTCAATTCGACCGTTCTCGTTTAATTTCACCCAAATTCAATTCAGCCATGATCGTTTAATCCTATCTATCTTTTCGGGTGTCAATTCGACCGTGCTCATTAAATCTAACGCGCATTCAATTCATCTGTGATCATTGAATCATATCCATCTCTTTGAGATTCTATTGAACCCTGCTGATTTAATCACATGAGGATTCAATTTGGCCATATTTGTTTAATCATATCCATCTTTTTGAGATTCATTTCGACCATGCTCGTTTATTCTCATGCGCATTCAGTTCGGCCCGATCGTTTAATCCTATCTATCTTTTCCAGATTCAATTCGACCGTGCTCGTTTAATCCCATACAGATTCAATCTGGCTATGATTCTTTAATCCTATCTATCTTTTCGAAAGTCAATTCGACTGTGCTCATTAAATTTTACGCGCATCTAATTCGGCTTTGATTGTTTAAGCAAACCCATCTCTTTGAGATTCTGCTGAACCTTGCTGATATAATCTCATGCAGATTCAATTTGGCCAAGTTTGTTTAATCCTATCCATCTTTTCAAGATTCAATTTGACAGTGCTCGTTTAATCTCTAGCAAATTCAATTCGGCGATGATCGTTTAATCTAATCCAGTTTTTTGATATTTATTTCGACCGTGTTCCTTTCATCTCACGCGGATTCAATTTGGGCATGATCATTTAATCTAATCCATCTTTACGACATTCAATTCGACTGTGCTCATTAAATCTCACGCGCATTTAATTCGGCTATGATCGTTTTATCATATCCTTCTCTTTGAGATTCAATTGAACCCTGCTGATTTAATCTCATGCGGATTCAATTTGGCTATATTTGTTTAATCCTATCCATCTTTTCGAGATTCAATTTGACCGTGCTCGTTTAATCTCATGCTCATTCAATTTGGCCCAGATCGTTTAATCCTATCTATCTTTCCCAGATTTAATCCGACCGTGCTAGTTTAATCTCAAGTAGATTCAATTCGGCGATGATCATTTAATCCTATCCAGTTTTTTGGTATTCAATTCGACTATGTTCGTTTCATCTCACGCGGATTCAATTTGGCCATGATCGTTTAATCTAATCCATCTTTTTGAGATTCAATTCGATCGTGCTCGTTTAATTTCACTCAGATTCAATTCGGCCATGATCGTTTAATCCTGTTTATCTTTTCGAGAGTCAATTCGACCGTGCTCATTAAATCTCACGAGCATTCAATTCGTCTATGATCATTTAATCATATCCATCACTTTGAGATTCTGTTGAACCTGCTGATTTAATCTTATACGGATTCAATTTGGCCACGTTTGTTTAATCATATCCATCTTTTCGAGATTTAATTCAACTGTGCTCATTTAATCTCATGCGCATTCAGTTCAGCCAGGATGGTTTAATCCTATCTATCTTTTCCAGATTCAATTCGGCTGTTCTCGTTTAATCTCACGCAGAGTCAATCTAGCCATGATCCTTTAATCCTATCTATCTTTTCGAAAGTCAATTCGACCGTGCTCATTAAATCTGACGCGCATTCCATTTGGCTTTGATCGGTTAATCATATCCATCTCTTTGAGATTCTATTGAACCCTGCTAATTTAATCTCATGTGGATTCAATTTGGCCATATTCGTTTAATCCTATCCATCTTTTCGAGATTCAATTCGACCGTGCTCATTTAATCTCATGCGTATTCAGTTCGGCCCGGATCGTTTAATCCTATCTATCTTTTCCAGATTTAATTCGACAGTGCTCGTTTAATCTCAAGTAGATTCAATTCGGCTATGATTGTTTAATCCTATCCAGCTTTTTGGTATTCAATTTGATCATATTCGCTTCATCTCACGCGGAGTCAATTCGGCCATGATCGTTTAATCTGATCCATCATTTCGAGATTCAATTCGACCGTGATCGTTTAATCTCACTCAGATTCAATTCGGCCATGATCGTTTAATCCTATCTATCTTTTCGAAAGTCCATTTGATCGTGCTCAATAAATCTCACGAGCTTTCAATTCGTCTGTGATCGTTTAATCATATCCATCTCTTTCAGAATCTATTGAACCCTGTGGATTTAATTTCATGGGGATTCAATTTGGCCACGTTCATTTAATCCTATCCATCTTTTTGAGATTCCATTCAACCGTGCTCGTTTAATCTCATGCGCATTCAGTTCGGCCCGATCATTTAATCCTATCTATCTTTTCCAGATTCAATTCGACCATGCTCATTTAATCTCACGCAAATTCAATCTGGCTATGATCCATTAATCCTATCTATCTTTCCGAAAGTCAATTCGACCTTGCTCATGAAAGCTCACCTGCATTTATTTCGGCTTTGATAGTTTAATCATACTCATCTCTTTGAGATTCTATTGAACCCTGCTGATTTAATCTCATGAGGATTCAATTTGGCCATGTTTGTTTAATCCTATCCATCTGTTCGAGATTCAATTTGACCGTGCTCGTTTAATCTCACGCGCATTCAGTTCGGCCCGTATCGTTTATTCCTATCTATCTTTTCCAAATTTAATTCGACCGTGCTCGTTTAATCTCAAACAGATTCAATTCGACGAAGATCGTTTAATCATATCTATCTTTTTGAGAGTCAATTCGATTGTGCTCGTTAAAATTTACGCGTATTCAATTTGGCTATGATCATTTAATCCTATCCATCTCTTTGAGATTCTTTTAAACCGTGTTGACTTAATCTCATGCGGATTCAATTTGGCCACATTCGTTTATTCCTATCCATATTTTCGAGATTCAATTCGATATTGCTTGTTTAATCTCAAGCGCATTCAGTTCGGCCCGGATTGTTTAATCCTATCAACCTTTTCCAGATTTAGTTTGACCGTCCTCGTTTAATCTCAAGCAGATTCAATTCGACGATGATCGTTAAATCCAATCCAGCTTTTTAATATTCAATTCGACCGTGTTCGTTTCATCTCATGCGGATTCAATTTGGTTATGATCATTTAATCCGATCCATCTTTACGAGATTCACTTCGACCGTGCTCGTTTAATCTCACTCATATTCAATTCGGCCATGATCGTTTAATCTGATCTACTTTTTCGAGAATCAATTCGACCGTGCTCATTAAATCTCATGCGCATTCAATTCGGCTATGACCGTTTAATCATATCCATCTCTTTGAGATTCTATTGAACCCTACTGATTTAATCACATGCGGATTCAATTTGGCCATATTTGTTTAATCCTATCCATATTTTCGAGATTCAATTCGACCGTGCTCGTTTAATCACATGTGCATTCAGTTCGGCCCGGATCATTTAATCCTATCTATGTTTTCCAGATTTAATTCGACCGTGCTCGTTTAATCTCAAGTAGATTCAATTCGGCGATGATCATTTAATCCTATCCAGCTTTCTGATAGTCAATTCGATCGTGGTCGTTTCATCTCACGCGGATTCAATTCGGCCGTGATCGTTTAATCTTATCAATTTGACCGTGCTCGTTTAATCACAATCAGATTCAGTTCGACCATGATTGTTTAATCCTATCTATCTTTTCGAGAGTCAATTCGAAAATGCTCATTAAATCTCACGCATATTCGATTCGTCTATTGAACAATGCTGATTTAATCTCATGCAGATTCAATTTGGCCACGTTCGTTTAATCCTATCCATCTTTTCGAGATTCGATTCAATCGTGCTTGTTTAATCTCATGCGCATTCAATTCGGCCCGGATCGTTTAATCCTATCTATCTTTTCCAGATTCAATTCGACCATGCTCGTTTAATCTCACGTAGATTCAATTTGGCCATGATCGTTTAATCCTATCTATCTTTTCGAAAGTCAATTTGACTGTGCTCATTAAATCTCACGCGCATTCAATTTGGCCATGATCGTTTAATCATATCCATATCATTGAGATTCTATTGAACCGTGTTGATGTAATCTCATGCGGATTCAATTTAGCCACGTTCGTTTAATCCTATCCATATTTTAGAGATTCAATTCGACCGTGCTCGTTTAATCTCATGCGCATTCAGTTCGGCCCGGATCGTTTAATCCTATCTATCTTTTCCAGATTCAATTCGATCGTGCTCGTTTAATCTCAAGCAGATTCAATTCAGCGATGATCGTTTAATCCTATCCAACTTTTTGATATTCAATTCGACCGTGCTCGTTTCATCTCACGCGGATTCAATTCGGTCATGATCATTTAATCTGATCCATCTTTTCGTGATTCAATTCGACTGTGCTCATTTAATCGCACGCAGATTCACTTCTGCCATGATCGTATAATCCTATCTATCTTTTTGAGAGTCAATTCAACTGTGCCCACCAAATCTCTCGCACATTCAATTCGGCAATGATCGTTTAATCCTATCCATCTCTTTGAGATTCTTTTTAACCGTGCCGATTTAATCGCATGTGGATTCAATTTGACCATTTTTGTTTAATCTTATCCATCTTTTCGAGATTCAATTCGACCGTGCTCATTTAATCTCATGCGCATTCAGTTCGGCCCGGTTCGTTTAATCCTATCAATCTTTTCTAGACTTTATTTGACTGTGCTCCTTTAATATCAAGCAGATTCAATTCGGCGATGATCGTTTAATCCTATCCAACTTTTTGATATTCAATTCGACCGTGTTCGTTTCATCTCACCGGATTCAGTTCGGCCATGATCATTTAATGTGATCCATCTTTTCAAGATTTAATTCGACCGTGCTTGTTTAATCTCACTTAGATTCAATTCGGCCGTGATCGTTTAATCCTGTCTATCTTTACGGGAGTCAATTCGACTGTGGTCATTAAATCTCACGCGCATTCAATTCGGCTATGATCGTTTAATCATATCCATCTCTTTGAACCCTGCTGATTTAATCACATGCGGATTCAATTTGGCCATATTTGTTTAATCATATCCATCTTTTCGAGATTCATTTCGACCATGCTCGTTTAATCTCATGAGCATTCAGTTCGGCCCGATTGTTTAATCCTATCTATCTTTTCCAGATTCAATTCGACCGTGCTCGTTTAATCTCACACAGATTCAATCTGGCTATGATTCTTTAATCCTATCTATCTTTTCGAAAGTCAATTCGACCGTGCTCATTAAATGTCACGCGCATCAAATTCGGCTTTAATTGTTTAAGCAAACCCATCTCTTTGAGATTCTGCTGAACCCTGCTGATTTAATCTCATGCAGATTCAATTTGGCCATGTTTGTTTAATCCTATCCATCTTTTCAAGATTCAATTTGACAGTGCTTGTTTAATCTCAAGCAAATTCAATTCGGCGATGTTCGTTTAATCTAATCCATTTTTTTGATATTTATTTCGACCGTGTTCCTTTCATCTCACGCGGATTCAATTTGGGCATGATCATTTAATCTAATCCATCTTTACGCATTCAATTCGGCTATGATCGTTTTATCATATCCTTCTCTTTGAGATTCAATTGAACCCTGCTGATTTAATCTCATGCGGATTCAATTTGGCTATATTTGTTTAATCCTATCCATCTTTTCGAGATTCAATTTGACCGTTCTTGTTTAATCTCATGCTCATTCAATTCGGCCCAGATCGTTTAATCCTATCTATCTTTTCCAGATTTAATCCGACCGTGCTAGTTTAATCTCAAGTAGATTCAATTCGGCGATGATCATTTAATCCTATCCAGCTTTTTGGTTTTCAATTCGACTGTGTTCGTTTCATCTCACGCGGACTCAATTCGGCCATGATCGTTTAATCTGATCCACCTTTCCGAGATTCAATTAAACTGTGCTCGTTTAATTTCACTCAGATTCAATTCGGCCATGATCGTTTAATCCTATTTATCTTTTTGAGAGTCAATTCGACCGTGCTCATTAAATCTCACGAGCATTCAATTCGTCTATGATCATTTAATCATATCCATCACTTTGAGATTCTATTGAACCCTGCTGATTTAATCTCATAATTCAATTTGGCCACGTTCGTTTAATCATATCCATCTTTTCGAGATTCAATTCAACTGTGCTCGTTTAATCTCATGCGCATTCAGTTCAACTAGGATGGTTTAATCCCATCTATCTTTTCCAGATTCAATTCGGCTGTGCTCATTTAATCTCACGCAGAGTCAATCTAGCCATGATCCTTTAATCCTATCTATCTTTTCGAAAGTCAATTTGACCGTGCTCATTAAATCTGACGCGCATTCCATTTGCCTTTGATCGGTTAATCATATCCATCTCTTTGAGATTCTATTGAACCCTGCTAATTTAATCACATGTGGATTCAATTTGGCCATATTCGTTTAATCCTATCCATCTTTTCGAGATTCAATTCGACCGTGCTCATTTAATATCATGCGTATTCAGTTCGGCCCAGATCGTTTAATCCTATCTATCTTTTCCAGATTTAATTCGACAGTGCTCGTTTAATCTCAAGTAGATTCAATTCGGCGATGATTGTTTAATCCTATCCAGCTTTTTGGTATTCAATTTGATCATGTTTGCTTCATCTCACGCGGAGTCAATTCGGCCATGATCGTTTAATCTGATCCATCATTTCGAGATTCAATTCGACCGTGATCGTTTAATCTCACTCAGATTCAATTCGGCCATGATCGTTTAATCCTATCTATCTTTTCGAGAGTCGATTTGATCGTGCTCATTAAATCTCACGAGCATTCAATTCGTCTGTGATCGTTTAATCATATCCATCTCTTTCAGAATCTATTGAACCCTGCAGATTTAATTTCATGGGGATTCAATTTGGCCACGTTCGTTTAATCCTATCCATCTTTTCGAGATTCCATTCAACCGTGCTCGTTTAATCTCATGCGCATTCAGTTTGGCCCGATCATTTAATCCTATCTATCTTTTCCAGATTCAATTCGACCGTGCTCATTTAATCTCACGTAGATTCAATCTGGCTATGATCCATTAATCCTATCTATCTTTCCGAAAGTCAATTCGATCGTAGTCATGAAATCTCACTCGCATTTAATTCGGCTTTGATAGTTTAATCATACTCATCTCTTTGAGATTCTATTGAACCCTGCTGATTTAATCTCATGCGGATTCAATTTGGCCATGTTTGTTTAATCCTATCCATGTTCGAGATTCAATTTGACCGTGCTCGTTTAATCTCACGCGCATTCAGTTCGGCCCGTATCGTTTATTCCTATCTATCTTTTCCAAATTTAATTCGACCGTGCTCTTTGAATCTCAAGGAGATTCAATTCGACGAAGATCGTTTAATCATATCTATCTTTTTGAGATTCAATTCGATTGTGCTCGTTAAAATTTACGCGTATTCAAGATCATTTAATCCTATCCATCTCTTTGAGATTCTTTTAAACCGTGTTGATTTAATCTCATGCGGATTCAATTTGGCCACATTCGTTTAATCCTATCCATATTTTCGAGATTCAATTCGATATTGCTCGTTTAATCTCAAGCGCATTCAGTTCGGCCCAGATTGTTTAATCCTATCAACCTTTTCCAGATTTAGTTCGACCGTGCTTGTTTAATCTCAAGCAGATTCAATTCGACGATGATCGTTAAATCCAATCCAGCTTTTTAATATTCAATTTGACCGTGTTCGTTTCATCTCATGTGGATTCAATTTGGTTATGATCATTTAATCTGATCCATCTTTACGAGATTCAATTCGACCGTGCTCGTTTAATCTCACTCATATTCAATTCGGCCATGATCGTTTAATCCGATCTACTTTTTCGAGAATCAATTCGACCGTGCTCATTAAATCTCATGCGCATTTAATTCGGCTATGACCGTTTAATCATATCCATCTCTTTGAGATTCTATTGAATCCTGCTGATTTAATCACATGCGGATTCAATTTGGCCATATTTGTTTAATCCTATCCATATTTTCGAGATTTAATTCGACCATGCTCGTTTAATCACATGTGCATTCAGTTCGGCCCGAATCATTTAATCCTATCTATGTTTTCCAGATTTAATTCGACCATGCTCGTTTAATCTCAAGTAGATTCAATTCGGCGATGATCATTTAATCCTATCCGGCTTTCTGATAGTCAATTCGATCGTGGTCGTTTCATCTCACGCGGATTCAATTCGGCCGTGATCGTTTAATCTTATCAATTTGACTGTGCTCGTTTAATCACATTCAGATTCAGTTCGACCATGATCGTTTAATCCTATCTATCTTTTCAAGAGTCAATTCGAAAATGCTCATTAAATCTCACGCGCATTCAATTCGTCTATTGAACCATGCTGATTTAATCTCATGCAGATTCAATTTGGTCACGTTCGTTTAATCCTATCTATCTTTTCCAGATTCGATTCGACCATGCTCGTTTAATCTCACGTAGATTCAATTTGGCCATGATCGTTTAATCCTATCTATCTTTTCGAGAGTCAATTTGACTGTGCTCATTAAATCTCACGCGCATTCAATTCGGCCATGATCGTTTAATCATATCCATATCATTGAGATTCTATTGAACCGTGTTGATGTAATCTCATGCGGATTCAATTTAGCCACGTTCGTTTAATCCTATCCATATTTTCGTGATTCAATTCGATCGTGCTCATTTAATCTCATGCGCATTCAGTTCGGCTCGGATCGTTTAATCCTATCTATCTTTGCCAGATTCAATTCGATCGTGCTCGTTTAATCTCAAGCAGATTCAATTCGGTGATGATCGTTTAATCCTATCTAACTTTTTGATATTCAATTCGACCGTGCTCGTTTCATCTCACGCGGATTCAATTCGGCCGTGATCGTTTAATCTGATCCATCTTTTTGACATTCAATTTGATCGTGCTCGTTTAATCTCACACGGGTTCAATTCGGCCATGATCGTGTAATCCTTTCTATCTATTCGAGTGTCAATTCGACCTTGCTCATTAAATCTCACATGCATTCAACTCGGCTATTATCATTTAATCCTATCCATCTCTTTGAGATTCTACTCAACTGTGCTCATTTAATCTCTTGCGGATTCAATTTGGCCATGTTCGTTTAATCCTATCCTTCTTTTCGAGATTCAATTCGACCGTGCTCGTTTAATCTCATGCGCATTTAGTTCAGCCCGGATCGTTTAATCCTATCTATCTTTTCCAGATTCAATTCTACCGTGCTCATTTAATCTCAAGCAGAGTCAATTCGGCGATGATCGTTTAATCCTATCCAGCTTTTTGGTATTCAATTCGACCGTGTTCGTTTCGTCTCACGCGGATTCAATTCGGCCGTGATCGTTTAATCTGATCCATCTTTTTGAGATTCAATTCGACCGTGCTTGTTTAATCTCATGCAGATTCAATTCGGCCATGATCATTTAATCCTATCTATCTTTTCGAGAGTCAATACTACCGTGCCCATTAAAACTCACGCGCATTCAATTCAGCTATGATCTTTTAATCCTATCCATCTCTTTGAGATTTTATTGAACCGTGTTGATTTAATCTCATGCAGATTCAATTTGGCCACGTTCGTTTAATCCTATCCATCTTTTCGAGATTTAGTTCGATTGTGCTCGTTTAATCTCATGCGCATTCAGTTCGGCCCAGATCGTTTAATCCTATCTATCGTTTCCAGATTCAATTTGACCGTGCTCATTTAATCTCATGCAGATTCAATTCGGCCATGATCATGTAATCCTATCTATCTATTCGAGTGTCAATTCTACCTTGCTCATTAAATCTCACATGCATTCAACTCGGCTATTATCATTTAATCCTATCCATCTCTTTGAGATTCTATTCAACCGTGCTCATTTAATCTCATGCGGATTCAATTTGGCCATGTTCGTTTAATCCTATACTTCTTTTTGAGATTCAATTCGACCGTGCTCGTTTAATCTCATGTGCATTTAGTTTGGCCCGAATCATTTAATCCTATCTCTCTTTTCCAGATTCAATTCGACCGTGCTTATTTAATCTCAAGCAGAGTCAATTCGGCGATGATCGTTTAATCCTATCAATTCTAATTCGTGTTCATTTCATCTCACGTGGAGTCAATTCGGCCGTGATCATTTAATCTGATCCATCTTTCTGAGATTCAATTCAACCGTGCTCGTTTAATCTTATGCGCATTCAGTTCGGCCCGGATCGTTTAATCCTATCTATCCTTTCCAGATTCAATTCGACCATGCTCGCTTAATCTCACGCGGATTCAATTCGGTAATGATCGTGTAATCCTATCTATCTATTCGAGTGTCAATTCTACCTTGCTCATTAAATCTCACATGGCTTCCAATCATTATTACTTACGATTCATCTCTTTGATCTATTCCAACCGTGTTTCATTTAATCTCATGCGGATTCAATTTGGCCATGTTCATTTAATCCTATCCACCTTTTCGAGATTCAATTCAACCGTGCTCGTTTAATCTCATGCGCATTTAGTTCATCCCGGATCATTTAATTTTATCTCTCTTTTCCGTATTCACCCGGGATCGCATTTAATCTCAAGCAGAGTCAATTCGGCGATGATCGTTTAATCCTATCCAACTTTTTGATATTCAATTCGACCGTGGTCGTTTCATCTCACGCGGATTCAATTTGGCCGTGATCATTTAATCTAATCCATCTTTCTGAGATTCAATTCGACCATGCTCGTTTAATCTCACGCAGATTCAATTCGGCCATGATCATTTAATCCTATCTATCTTTTCGAGAGTCAATACTACCGTGCCCATTAAAACTCATGCGCATTCAATTCGGCCATGATCTTTTAATCCTATCCATCTCTTTGAGATTCTATTGAACCGTGTTGATTTAATCTCATGCGGATTCAATTTGGCCACGTTCGTTTAATCCTATCCGTCTTTTCGAGATTCAATTCGACCGTGTTCGTTTAATCTCACGCGCATTCAACTCAGCCGTGATCATTCAATCCTGTCCATCTTTTTGAGATTCAATTCAGTCGTGCTTGTTTAATCTCATGCATATTCAATTCGGCCATAATCGTTTAATCCTATCTATCTTTTTGAGATTCAATTTGACAAAGCGCGTTTAATCTCAAGCGGATTCAATTTGACCATAATTGTTTAATCCAATCCATATTTTCGAGATTCAATTCATCCGTGTTCATTTAATCTCATGCAAATTCAATTCGGCCATGATCGTTTAGTCCAATCTATCATTTCTAGATTCAATTCAACAAAGCGCGTTTAATCACAAGCGGATTCAATTCGAACTTGATCGTTTAATCCTATCCATCTTTTCGAGATTGAATTCAACAATGCTCGTTTTATCTCACGCAGATTCAATTTGGCCATGATAGTTTTATCCTATCTACCTTTTTGAGATTCAATTTGACAGTGCTTGTTTAATCTCACGCAGATTCAATTTGGCCATGTTTGTTTAATCTTATCCATCTATTCGAGACTCGTTTCAAGCAAGCACGGGTTCAATTCGACCATGATCGTTTAATCCTATCCATCTTTTCGAGATGCAATTCAACCGCGCTCGTTTAGTCTCACGCGGATTCAATTCGGCCATGATCGTTTATTCCTATCCATCTTTTCAAGATTCAATTCAACCGTGCTCATTTAATCTCTCGTGGATTCAACTCGGCAAAGATCGTTTAATCGAACCTATCTTTTTGATATTCAATTCGACCGTGCCCATTTAATCTCACGCGGATTCCATTTGGCAATGATCGTTTAATTCGATCTGTCTTTTCAAGATTCAATTCGACCATGCTCATTTAATCTCATGCGGATTCAGTTCTTCCGTGATCGTCTAATCCTAAACATCTTTTCGGGAATCAGTTCCACCGTGCCCTTTTAATCTTATGCGGATTTAATTCGGCCATCATCGTTTAATCCTATCTATCTTTCTGAGATTCAATCGACCGTGCTCATTTAATTTCACGCAGATTCAATTTGGCCATGGTTGTTTAATCCTATCCATCATTTCGAGACTCATTTCGAGCACGCGCAGGTTCAATTCAACCATGATACTTTAATTTTATTCGTCTTTTCGAGATTCAATTTGACCACACCCGTTTAATCTCACGCGGATTCAATTTGGCCAAGATCGTTGAATTCTATCTATCTTTTTTAGATTCAATTTGACCATGCTTGTTTAATCTCATGCAGATTCAATTTAGCCATAATCTTTTAATCCTATCCATCTATTGAGATTCAAATTCGGTCTTACTTGTTTAATCTCACGTGGATTCAATTTGGCCACGATTGGTTATTCCTCTCAATCTTTTCAAGATTTAATTTGACCATGCACGTTTAATCTCACACAGATTCAATTCAGCCATAATCATTTAACCATATCAATCTTTTCGAGATTCCATTCGACCGTGCTTGGTTAATCTCACCCGGATTCAATTTGGCCATGACCTTTTAATCCTATCTATCTTTTCGAGATTCAATTTGACCATGCTCGTTTAATCTCATGCGGAATCAATTCGGCCGTGATCGTTTAATCCTGTCAATCTTTTGAGATTCCACTCGACCATGCTTGTTTACTCTCACGCGGATTCAATTTGGCCATGATTGTTTCATCCGATCTATCTTTTTGAGATTCAATTTGACCCTGCTCGTTTGATCTCATGTGGATTCAATTTAGCCATGATATTTTAATCCTATCCATCCTTTCGAGATTCAATTCAACAGTGCTCGTTTAATCTCACACAGATTCAATTTGGCCATGATAGTTTAATCCTTTCTATCTTTTCAAGATTCAATTCGACAAAGCGCGTTAATCTCAAGCAGATTCAATTCGACAATGATCGTTTAATCGTATCCATTTTTTTGAGATTCAATTCAACCGTGCTCGTTTAATCTCACGCAAATTCAATTTGGCCATGACCGTTTAATCCTCTCAATCTTTTCAAGATTCAATTTGACCACACTCATTTAATCTCACGCGGATTCAATTTTGCCATTATCGTTAAATCTTATCATTCTATTCGAGATTCCATTCGATCGTGCTCGGTTAATCTCACATGGATTCAATTCGGCCATGATCATTTAATCCTGTCTATCTTTTCGAGATTCAATTTGACCATGCTCGTTTAATCTCTCATGGATTCAATTCGGCCATGATTGTTTAATCCTATCAATCTTTTCAAGATTCCATTCGATATTGCTCGTTTAATCTCATGCGGATTCAATTTGGCCATGATCGTCTAATCCAATCTACCTTTTCGAGATTCAATTTGACCATGGTCATTTAATCTCATGCGGATTCAATTTAGCCGTGATCATTCAATCCTATCCATCTTTTCGAGATTCATTTCAATCGTGCTCGTTTAATCTTATGCAAATTCAATTCGGCCATGATCGTTTAATCCTTTCTATCTTTTTGAGATTTGTTAGGACATATGTGATTCACTTGTTAGGAACATATGTCACTAATTTATGTAATTGGCTAATCCTTTGACAAAACTCACTTTACTTGTATTTGGGTAGATCTAGGATGTGTTTGATACTTCAAGAAAACTTGTTTCAAGTTTAAATGTTAAAGTCATGCAAGTCTGTCCAAGATTCAAGTGTAAAAATTGATGTTCATTAAAGCTCAACAGCTAGCTCGACCGCTAGTATTTATCGAGCCTTAAAATGCTGTTCCAGCCCGTGTTTCGACAACAGCTCAATAGATAGGGTATCTGTCGAGGTTTATGAAAAATAGAGTTTCAGTTATGTTTTGATTCTAATCTGTAATTGTATGCTTGGGCTTTCTTTCTCACAACCCTAGAGATATAAAATGATTATTTTAAGGGCCGTCAAAGGTGACACAAGTTGCACAAGTGTTGAGCAAAGTTTGTTCAAGCAAATTGTGACCAGAGACAGAATTTGCCCTAGTTCATCTTTGTTGTGAAGAAGCTGCTGTGTTTGTGCACCGCAGGGTTTTGTTGATGGAAATATGCATGTATGCAATGGAAAATTAACGGATCTACTTCATTCGAAATTGATAACATGCACTATGTAAATTTCATAATTCAAGAACAAGAGAATGTACCTTGGTGTGGTGAATTTCAAAAAAAAGATTGTAAGTGATAAGCACAAAGAAATCAGTAAGGCTGAATGTCTCGAACGTTGATAATCTTAAGGCTTGATCCTGAAAACAAAAACTAAGTCAGAGGGGACCGGTGGTGACCGGCCAAAAGTCCTCCGATGATGAAGTTAGTGAATTTGTAATTTTCTGTGAAAAAAAGATTATTTCTCCAAAAAAGTGTCTGAATCCCCTTACCTTTTCATCGAAGACTGTTTATATAGCATGTGTGAAACGGTTATTTGTTTGATAACCGTTCCCATTATTAAGGGGTCCGGAAGATATGGAGTAACTTCCATAACCGCCATGGGAGTTATCTCAGTTGGACTTGGGTTGTATAATACTTAATGGAGAAATCCACACATAGTAGTCTAACTTAATGAACTCGTCCATCCTTTATCAAGGACGGACGAGTTCATTACGGACGACTTGCGTT